>APFE030388718.1:45011-96530 GCA_000404065.3 Pinus taeda | reverse complement strand
CTTTATAGCTGTGAGTGGTATGCTTCCTGGTTGCCATAATTTTGCTTTCCATTTTTCTTGCTAACCTGAATGTCTTCTCTAATGAATCAGGTTCCCAAAGGCGAACATCATGTTGGACATTATCCTTTAAATTCCCTATGAACACATCAATACTATGCTCCTCTGGAATATTTTTTACCCTTATGTTCAATCTTTGGAACTCCTCAATGTGCTCCATTATTGAACCCTTTTGTTTGAGAATTATCAATTGGCTAAAAAACATGTTGCTTTTTGTATCCTCATAATGTGTTGTCAATTCTTCCGTAAAAATTTCCCAAGTGATAGTTTGTTTACGAGATAAAATCCATTGATACCATACAAACTAATTTGGTTCCAAATATAAAATTTCAATACGTACCTCTTATGTGTTTTGCACATTATTGAGATCAAAAAAGTGCTCCATCTGTAATATCCATGTTGCAGGATCTTTGCCACCAAACTTCCTCATATCGATTTTTGGAATATGGTGGGTCTTCGATCCAACATTAGAGTCTATGAAATCATGATTAACATTTCTTTTGTTCGCATCATGAGTTTCATTTACTACCCTTTCACCATTAGTAAGTATTTCTTGTAGAAAATTTGTCAAATTTGTCTTCAAATATATCTTCAAATCATCAATCTTAGCTTCCACGCCCTTTATCTTAGATTTCACACCATTTATCTTAGCTTTTGTGAGAGTGAAATTTGTTGCACTTGGTCTTGTAATCTTGATATATCATGTAGCATTTCTTCCTCTTCTTTATGAGTCATGCTAGAGATTTCAGGTTGCTTACTATGTGTTTGTATTTTCTTTCCTGGGGGCATCAGTTCCCGATAATAATGCTCTACTATGCCTTTTGAATTCCTTCAAAATAATATTTCAAGCCAAGCTTAAGCAAAAGTTTAAAAAAAATCTACACACGTTTTTTCACTTTGTAGGAGCTCGATATTGCCTCTGATGTATCTCTATAATTTCAGATCATCTAGTTATAAAATTTTTACCTTTAGTAGCCCTCTATCCTCTTTCCAATGCTACCAGTCTAATCCCAATTGGATTCTCCAAGGAAGAGTTATGCCAAATCTTCCACACTGACCTGATTATAGACTAGTTCAGAAGAGCAAACTTGTACGACGTGCCACGTGTCACCGTTTCAAGCTATGGCTCTGAAAAATATAAACAAGAAACTACAGTCTGTCCTCTTTCTGTACCTTCTTACGAAATTTCAATCTAATGCCCAGAGAGAAAGTTATGACGATTTTCCCTAGGTCACCTATTTGGAATATAATTCAGGAGTTTGCAAAAATACCAACTTCCTTAGATCATATCTCCACAAATATAGCGTGAAAAGCTCTGAAATTTGGACTCGAGGTTTAGTGAAAATTCATCTCAAATGGGTTTTTTTTTTCTTCTGAAACATCGCAGGAAAAAAGTTATAGCGAAAATTCTACGATGACCTATTTGGAGCAGCGAAACCCTAGAATCCAAAGCTCTGATACCAAATGTTATGAAACTAGCTCATAAAAAGATAGAAAAGATAGATCAAGGCCTTAGAATTCAGCCTCTTTAAGGGGGCAACCTCCTTTACATTACACAAATGAATGATGCTTTGATGATTCAAATGGCAAAACCTCCTTTCTATATATAAGAGTCTAAGGAGTCACAATATAACCCAACCGACCTAATAATAATAATATAAAGCCACAAAAATAACAATAGAGGGATTCTATGGGGCACAATAATAACAATATGGAGACAATAGGGGCACAACAATATTAATAAGGGATACAACTACAATATTAATGTGGTAATCACTAATATTATAAGGACCTAACACATACTTCAGGATCGGAAGATGGCGTTCCATGGGTTGAGGCTTGAGTATGCCTTGGAAGGCAGCTCAAATTTTATAGACTGGAGGGACAAGATGGTGGTTGTGCTAGAAGATAATGGCTTAAAGGAATTCATTGATCAAGAAGTCCCCAACTAGTAGCTACGGATGCACAGAACTTGGCCGAATGGGAGAAGTGTGTGGCGAAGGCAAGGCAGACAACCCTTGAGGGAGTTCAAGACCACATTGTCTCAAGTCTCCATGGCAAGGAAACTCCGCGTGCTATGTGGAAAACATTGAAGTACTTGTATCAAAATAGTAGCGATCAAAGGAAGTTGGCACTAAAGGATAAACTTCGTAAAATCAAGATGGAGAAAGGTGAGATGATTCCAAAGTCCTTGACCAAGTTCACTCAATGTTGGGATGAACTTGGAAGTGTTGGAATCATAGTTTCCGAGGAGGAAATGGTGAGCCTTGCTCTTATTGCACTCCCAAAGAGTTGGCATAGTTATCAGGACTATGTCAATAAGCAGGAGAAGCTACCAGATTGGGAACGACTATGGTCAGATTTGATGCAGGATGAGATCAGGAGGAACATCAGGGATGGCTCTTCATTAAAAACTGATGATGAAGAGAATTGTGCCTTAGTGATTAAGGAAAGGAAGGGGAAATGTAAAATTTCTCGTTCCAAATCAAATTCTTATCATGGAGGTAAGAAGAAGGACATGACAAAATTTAAATGCTTTCATTATCACAAGATGGGTCACTTTGCTACAAATTGTCCATTGAATAAGTTCAAGGAGAATTCCTTAGGAGGAGCAGCGAGTGAGGCTTTGGCTTCCCAATTTGAATTGGACGTTTCCCTCATTGCATGCATGGTGTCTTCAATGATAGGAAGTATCTGGTACTTAGACAGTGGAGCTTCGTTCCACATGACTGGCGACAAAGAGTTTTAGTGAACTAGAGGAGAAAGATCTCAAGATGCATATCGAGATGGGTGATGACGGTAAGTATAGTGTTACTAGTGTGGGCACTATTAATTTTCAGAGCGATCATGTGGCTCCACTCACCTTGAAGAATGTTATACATGCACCTGGAGTGACAAAGAACTTGGTATCCATTTCCATGCTTAAGGATAGAGGCTATGATGTGATATTTTCGAAAGGAAAGGCGTTCCTTCGACACATAGCCACAGGTCAAGTAAAGAAGATAGGGATTTGAGTTCAAAATCTCTATAAGATAGAGGTAGAGGATTGTGTTGCTTTGAATTCAAAAATGGAAAAGATATTGAACTGAGATGTCAGCGAGTTGTGGCACAGGCAATTGGACCACTTGCATCATGGGGCATTGAAGATATTGTAGCAAATATCTATCGGTCTTCCCAAAGGTACGCTAGAGCAAGTTGATACATGCAAGGGTTGTACTTTGGGAAAATACACCAAGGCTTCCTTTGGAGATAGAAATAGTCGAGCAAAGTCTATTCTCGAGAGAGTCCATTCAGATGTGTGTGGACCATTCTCAACAGCATCCACCACCAAACACAGGTATTTTGTTATATTTATAGATGACTATTCTCATAAATGTTGGATATTTTTCATGCAGAGAAAGGATCAGACATTCAAAACGATTTGTGAATTAAAAGAATTTGTCGAGAAAGAGTCAGGGAAGAATGTTAAATATCTACAAGGTGATAATGGTGGAGAATATGTCTCCAATGAGTTTAAGAAATTTTGTGCAATGGAAGGGATTAAACGAGATTTTACGGCACCTCATAAGCCTCAACAGAATGGGGTTTCTGAGAGGAAGAACAGGAGCATAGTAGGGGTAGCAAGGGCAATGTTGCATGACCATGGCCTACCACTATACTTGTGGGTAGAGGCATACAACACAACAGTTTATGTTTAGAATCGTAGCCCACATCAGATACTTGAGAGTAAAACACCAGAGGAAGCTTATTTGGGTAAGAGGCCAAATGTTGGTCACTTCAGAATTTTTAGATCATCGGTTTATTGCCATGTGACCAAAGATGCACGTAAGAAGCTTGAGCCAACAGTGGAGTTAGGGATCTTTGTGGGGTACACTAATACTCCCCACAACTATAGGGTGTACATGCAAACCAGTCAGATGACAGTGGTTTGTAGGGATGTCAAGTTTTATGAGGAGAAGGCAATGTGAGTATCCCTTGAGAGGGAGCTTGAGCTACATGCGAAGGAGGAACTTTTAGTTCCTAAGGTTGAGGATCCTCAGATTGATGTGGAGAAGCCACATGCAGAGGTTCCGAGAGTGGATACATCCGCTCAAGCAGAGTCTGCCAGAGAGGGAAGAAAGTGTACTAGAGAGGTTGATATATTGTTGGATGATGCACGAGAGAATGTGGGAGAACCCTCTTCTCAATGCAGACACAGGAGGTACACTAGATACACTTATGGGTGCATATGTTGTGACAGAGCCATCTTCCTTTCAGGAAGTAGTGCAACAATGAGTTTGGGTTGATGTGATGGTGGAGGAGTATGACTCCATAGTCCGAAACAGTGTTTGAGATGTGGTCCCGAGACCGGAGGACAAGTAATTTGTGAGCTCCCAATGTCTTTACAAGGTAAAGAAAGCTACAAATGGTAGTATGGAGAAGCATAAGGCCATATTTGTGGCCTGTGGCTTTTCACAGGTAGAGGGGATTGACTATGATGAGACATTTTCTCCTTTCGCAAGGTACTCCTCAATCATATATATTTTGGCACTATCAACACAGATGGGTTGGAAGATCCATCAAATGGATGTGAAAACTTCCTTCCTTAATGGCATGATTGAGGAAGAGGTGTACATAAAACAGCCTGAAGGTTTTGAAACCTTGGATCGTGAGTCACATGTTTTCTGACTCAAGAGAGCGTTATATGGGCTGAAGGAAGCACTCCCATGCTTGGTACACCAGGATAGATGGCTACTTCACTAGGTTGGGCTTCTCGAAGAGTGAAGCAGATGTGAACCTGTATCACATAGTGGTGGAAGGTAAGTTGTTGACCATTGTACTTTATGTAGATGATCTTATACTAACAAGAGATGAGAAGCTCATCAAATCTTGCAAGGAGGACCTTGCAAGAGAGTTTGAGATGAAGGACATGGGGCTCATGCATTACTTTCTTAACATGGAGGTATGGCAGGGAGATGGGGAGTTGTTTGTTTCTCAAGGAAAATATGCCAATGAGATACTTAGGAGATTTTGCATGGATAGAAGTAAACCCATGGAGAATCCTCTAACTAGTAATTAGAGGAAGGAGCATGCTACTTCAGGAGAAGTAGTGGAAGCTACTATTTATAGATAGCTTGTGGGTTCACTCATGTATTTGGCGAACACGTGATTAGATATGTTTTATGCAGTTAACTAGCTTAGTCAAGTGATGGTTAGGCCTACCAAGTTGTATTGGAAGGGGGGAAATCGTGTATTCAGATACCTCAGAGGCACTACTCAGTGGTTGTGGTACAGACAGACAAAGGGAGTGAAGCTTCAAGGCTTCACTGATGCATATTGAGTGGGGAGTCCATCTGACAGGAAGAGCACATCAGGATGGCTCTTTAGTATTGGGTTAGCTGCAGTTTCTTGGTACAGCAGGAAACAGAGATCGGTTGCACTCAGTTCAGCAGAGGCAAAGTACATGGCTACAAGTCAAGTAGCATGTGAGGCTATCTGGATGATGAAGATCGTGGTTTGCTTGTTTGGTCAACAAATGGATCCGACATTGATTTATTGTGATAACTAGAGTTGTATCAAACTCTTTGAAAATCCAGTTTTTCATGATCTGTCCAAGCATATAGATATCTAGTATCATCATCTCATAGATTGTGTATTGAGGCGGATCATGTTGTTAGATTACATTCCCACGGAGGAGCAAGACGCTGACATCTTAACAAAGGCATTTCCAAGATGTAAATTCAAGTTTCATAGAGATAGGATTGGGGTAGTGGATAATCCCTTTCTTGTTGAGAGGGAGTGTTGAGAAATGGCAACAAGAAGTTCCAGTTTACTTTTTCCTTGAATTAAACTGTGAATTAAAATAGAATTATTTTCTCATAGAAATTTGAAAATAATTAATCAAGTTTAATTAACTTAATTAATTTAGGAATTTCGAATTGGAAGTCTTTTAGAAGACATGTATATGTTCTCCCTAACTTATAGGATTTAAGGATGAGTTATGAATGAGTTGTAATTAGTTAACTCAATTTATTGAGTTAAGTCCAGTTAAATTAGTTCCAATAATGTTTCAGGAAATAATAGTGAGTAAACAATCAGTTGGGACATTAGTGACCTAATTAGGGACACTCTAGTTAACTGAAGATTCCACCATTAGAAACTCATGCATGTTGATTCTGAGAAAGACCCAGTTGAGACTAGAGTGCAGGAACAATGTGCTATTTGTTTTAGATTTTTCTGAGTTGCACTGATAGTGCATGCAATCAGGAACTGGTCCTTGAGGGATTGTGCTAATTTTAGAGGCTTTATTTCCCTTTAAATACAAGCTATCCTTCATTAGGAATTACACATTGGATTAGAGACTTGGAGAGCATGTGAATTGGCTAAGATTTGGCCTTGAGTTTCTTATGAGTTGGAGATTTAATTTGTCGAGTGCTGGGATTGTTCTAGAGAGAATAAGCATTATAATTTCATCTTGATTTTCTAGATTAATACAAAAATAATAGTGGGGTTTTGAGCTGTGGCTTTCCCTGGATATTTTTTGTCTTATGTGCCTTTGATTCTCTTCCTCTATTGATTATTGTTTGCTTGATTTTTATGGGATTCCACTGTAAAGAGTAGAAATAGATTATTGTCCCCTATTCTAGTAGATTACATGAGCTTGTGAATCTATAGGTTTTTCTACATGTAGGCGATTACGAAAACCCCGAATATATCCAGTCAATAAGATAATGGTAAAAATTTAAATGTAGACAAAGTGGCCCATATGATATCCCAGAGGGCATTCATGCCTCCTGAAAGTCCACATGAATCAACTACTACCACGTACCAGTCAGGAAATATGTTACGAAAATATGAGAAAACCTTATCAGAGTCAACCATAGTTTCTTGAAGCAAAATAAGAAAAGGGAGAATAGAGATGAATATATGTTTGAGGGATAAGAGTTTGGAGTTGTCCCCCAAGCCATGCATATTTAGAGAGAGATAATTCATCCCACAGTCAACATATTAGGTGTGTTTGATCCAAGGGTCTGAGGGAATGAAGTAGCAATGGGAATGTCACAAAGTCCATCAAAATCCAAGAAATGTAGGGATTTTGTCAACGAACCAATTTTAAGGTGGCGGGATCCCACCCACCCCTCCTTCGAACAATGATATTGTAAGCATAAGTGGGACTGATAGAAAAGGAATGAATGTGGGGTGAGCCTTTGTGAATGGATAAAGCCGTGAGATCCATGGCTGGGTTGACCATAAGGAAATCAATGTCACTACCAACAGGGTTATGAGGGGATAGTTCTGAGGTCATCCCCGAAGGTGAGTGTGGTGAAGGGGGAGAGGATTTTATATTCGGGGAGTGTGTAAATTTTGCAGGAGGAGGGTGAAAAGAATAGGGGGAGTAGATCAGGCAATGTGGGATGGAAATCGAATCCAGGGTTCGATAGCTATATGACATTGATGGAGATTCCAGGGGAGGTAGTGGTGGAGCATGTGGAGGGGGAAGTAAAATATGAAGTGGAGGAGTAATAGACGTTGGCATGTGGGGAAGCGACACCATACCAAAAATGGGAGTCGTGATCTCCCGGGGAGGAGAAACAAGGTCAGGAGAATGGCGAGGAGTATGGAGGGGGAGGAAATAGAAATCTCATAGACAACAGAAGATATTTCGGAGGAAAAGTGAATACCTTTAGTGGAGAGAGGATCGACCTTGTCAACAGTAGTGTGTGCACGTCGTTGTCCACCACGACATTGATTGTTCCCTCTATGAGATAGTATATGTGGAAAATTTTCCAGCAGATGCCTTGCGTGGTTGTATAAGAGGCACTGAAAAGGTAAGCATAAATAGTCCAGATGATGCCTTTGAACAACCTGATCCCAATCTAGATCAATCTATCCTAGAAGGCCACCAGAGAAACCAAATTCTACCAAGATCCTAGGCCACACGTTTGTCTCTGGCTCCCATACATTTTGGATCAACATAGATTAAATGACCGATAGTGTTTCCAATCTCATATAATACTTTGTGAGTCTAATACTCCAAGGGTAAACCCAGGAGTTTCACCCAAACGAAATTTTTCTTCGGAATATCCTGCAATGGATTAAACCCACATATCAATTATGCAGAAATAAGAAATTATGTCCTCGAACCCAAGGAAGCCGCCTAATTCTCTCCAGATCATCATGATGTAAAAAATGAAATCTAAACCATGCATTCATAAGTCTTCTCACCTTCAGTAGGTAACCGAAAATAGGCACCCATTGGTTATGCACCCATTGCTACATGTCTTATTCCTGAAAATTAGCGAAAAACCATCTACCAACCAACACCCTCTTTGGCAAACTTGTGATTCTATCCCACATCACATGATAACCAAAGCTCAATAGATTAATCTCAGATTATGGATTGATGGCCTTACCGTAGGATCATCACCCCGTACGATGCCCACCCTTGAGAATTGTATGGTCAGAATTCCCAATCGTCACATGTGAGCCACTTGTTTGACATCCAGCAAAAGAGAGGAGAGTCGAATGATCCACATGTTTATGCCACACCCCCAAGGGTCCATCTAGGAGATGTGCACATTCAAAATCAAGAGTGGCTTAGATAAAAGCCTCATGTGAGGACACATCGGTGTCCAAATTAGCAATGAAATCCATCATGTGGGCCATGAGCCAAACAAGAGGGAGTCAAGGTAGTCCAGTCAGAAAAGAAAAGAAGGGGGAAATATAACCCAACGTTAGAAAAGCCAAACGTTGAAAGGGTGGGAATAAATAATATGCATGACATGAGAAGAAACATAGTTAGAGAAAAAACAACGGGAGAAGGGACAAGACCACTGCCCGAGACTGAATTCCACATAGCCCCTTGAAGAAAGTGCATGCCAATCATAAATGCATAGAACCCACCGATATAAGTAACTAGAGAAAAATATGCCACTTAACAGAAGTAGACAAAGTGGAGGAAGGAATATAAACATAGAATAAATGTGGGAAATTGTACATGCCCATCATTCGATGGTACAAACCTGATTCAAAATCCCACCAATCCCATATCACTAATATAATATTCAAAGGTACCGCTAGAAAGATATAAATGAGTATTGATCAGTAATAAAGTCCAACTCAATTAAAATTCCTCCTCGATGCCAATGAAACCACCATCCTCGAGACGTAGTGGAGTCAAATATACTAGGGGCAACATCGTAAAAATAGTTCGAAGGCCAGTAATGAAAATCCAATGGCCAGAAAAATTCAAATTTTCCCATAAAAAAGTGATGTGACTAGAGACCCCGGCAAGGAGATCCGCCACACCAGATCCACAAAGCACCACTGGTGCAACACACCCAAACCAATGTAACCAAAATAAACATAGGTTGCACACAAGCAGTAGAGAAGCTCCAAGAAGTAGAGAAGTTGTAACCAGCCCAAAAGAAAATGGGCTCGGGACAGATGGGAGATGTGACCATGCAAAAACAGACTGAGTGAAAACCAAGAGAAAAAATCTAGCAATAGCAATAACACCAACACCCCAAACACCTCCACCAACTATGGAAACATTTGAAGCTTACTTCTTTGCATGGGCGCGAGATAGTAAACAAAGCAATCTGTTTCTTTCAAAGATAATATAGTTTCCACTGATCCTACGGAATCCCAGTCTCAATGTCCAGCTCCGATTTAAATACCTTAAGAAGGCCTTTCCAAGAGGACATGTGATCTCCTACACGGAGTCCAACAATGTTCAATAATGATTAAATAGAGGATATAGAGTGTGACAAGTAATAGTAGAAAAATATGAAAACTCTCCAAAACTAGGGCATTAAACATCTCAATATAATTGTGTGAAAACCAACACCAATACCCCCCTAAAAAATGAGTTTGCAGCAACTCTTTGTGTAGTACAAACATACCTTCAAAATGAAACCTAAAATGGAAAGGAGATTCACCACCTCAGAGCTAATGTAGCACACATATTACTAGATTTTCTCATAGAAATCCTCCTCCTCCAAACTTGTTGGCTCTTGTAGTCCGTGAGGGATATCTGCCACCTTAGAGCCATTGCAGCATACCTATTACAGGCTTAGTTCATGGAAATCCTCCTCCTCCAAACCTGTTAGCTCTTGCAGTCCAACAGGGATATTCGCCACCTCAGAGCCAGTGTAGCACACCTATTATAGGCTTTTTCCATGGAAATCCTCCTCCTCCAAAGATGTTAGCTCTTGCAGTCCACCAAGGATATTCGCCACCTCAGAGCTAGTGTAGCACACCTATTACTGGCTTTGTTCACAAAAATCCTCCTCCTCCAAACCTGTTAGCTCTTGCAGTCCACCAGGGATATCCTTGGATATCCACCACCTCAAAGCCAGTGTAACACACCTATTACTGGCTTTGTTCACAAAAATCCTCCTCCAAACCAAGGCTAACCAAATATTATGTGTAACCTGAAAATCTAGTTGAGAATGCAGCAACAGAATATCAACTAGCAGTGATCGAGAGTTTCATGCATTGTAGCATGCCTATTGTTCCATGAGTGGGTTTCTATATATGTCCAGTACTCGCTCCACATCTGCCATGAAGTTAAGATCTTAGGATTTATCTAGTTTATCTCCCTCAGCGCATTGATAACATCCCTACTATATGTATTTGAAAAATGGGTAATGACATGCTTGTTTTCTAATATCGCCATCATTTCATGGAGCAATGGTATTTAATATGACAATAAAATATCGTTTATATATATATATAATTTTATATATATATATATATTATATATATTATATATATTATTATATATATATAATTTATTTTGATATGAAATGTATTTTTAGTAGTGAATTTTAATTAATAGATATTTTAGTTTTTTTTTTTTAAACCTAGAGATATACAATTTTGATTGCGTTGTGATCTTTTATTGTTTAAAATAATTTTTGAATTTATAAATGGATTTGAGTTTTACAAAATTTGTGGTACTCTTAGATTTTGTAAACTTCACAACTTAATCTTACAATTTTCCTAATAATTTAAAGCAAAATTGTCAAAATCAAACAAACAAACTCTAGAGAATTTGGTAGTTCCACTAAGTTATTTTTAATGAGTTCTATTCAAAATTTAATAAAAAAAAATTAACATTCTTTTAAAAACTAAATCTAAATTAAACAATTACACTCAAAATTATTTCATAAAATCCTCGAGAGTTGCCCAAAAAGAAAAAACGTGAAATAGTTAAACCATAATTGACTACATTTTTAATTGAGATTGGTACAACCAAACCATTTGTTGAATGCAAATTTCTAATCAACTTTGAGAATTTAAGTTCTTTAAATTGTGAATATTGCAGGAAATCCAAATGTTCTTAATATACAAAATCTAAACGATGAAAATAAACTTAAACCCTAATCTAGTCAAGTGTCCACTACCTAGCCTTATTGTTTCACTCAACAATGCTTTTCGAAATGGTTGCATAATCAAAATAATAAAACCCCTGGTCCCTTCATACTATATATCTTGGATCTCTGGTGATCATGCTCCCTATACAATCAAATCCTCTGTATCATTGGCTCCCCATACTTGCTACACAATCAAATCAATTCCTGAGTTTGCTACACAATGAAATCTGCTAGATTGCTACAGACCAAATTTGTAATCACAATTCATATAGAGACGGTTTTGATATGTTTTCATATCTATTGTTTTTCATATTTTATTGATAACCAAAAACACATGGAGTCGTGTTAGATTATTTATAATGGTCAGGTGCAAAAATAGAACAAACACAATTATGACATAGTACCATTAAATTTGGAACAATGTTTAAAATTATTTTACTAAGAAATCATGCTTTATAAAGTTCCAGTTCATTTTTATTTTTATTTTTAGTTTGTATAATCTTTTTATTCCGGTTAATTTTCATTTTTCAGAATAGAAAGTTAGAAAAAACCATGTAAATAGTATATGCTTTCTAAATAATACCTTAATAGTGCTTTAGGTTCTCATTATGCTTTATATCTCCTTTTCGAAATATTTTTCATATTTGTTTTTCTATCAAATTAGGCATGATTTCAGCTTCGTCATAGTCTAAAGTTAGATGGATATTTAAGAATATGTTGTTGAATAATGAAAAGAAGATTATTATATTTGTTAATCTATTTTGTTCATGCATGCACTTTTCATATGTTCTAAAATTAGATAAACCATATTAATATTTATTAATGTAATTGTGCTAGTTGCACAATTCATAAAATTATTATTGTTAAATTGTAATTCACATGTTTATTATGCTGAGAGGCTTCTTATATAAGAATGTTGCTTCTAAAATTTATGTTTAAATTATGAATATTATATGGATGACCCAACTTAAATATAATCAAAATATTCTTTGTAGTACTCAAAATATAGGGAATGGAAATCAAATTAAACCTTAATCTACGGTGTTTCAAAATCTAATACAAATATTTTAGCTAAATGTCTACTACCTTCACTACCTAGCTTCTTTAAGAGATTTCAACCAAATAACCATGATAGGGATTTCAACCAAATAACCACTACTTAGCCTCACCTTTTCACTTTACTTGCTAATGTGTTCCATATCATTGCATGACCTTTGGATAACAAATTCCCTAATATATTGATACCATATATGATGGTATAAAAATTCCTTATAGATTCAAACTGCTTATGTAATATTCTAAAACAAAATACTTGAATCTACTCTACTCATCCACAAAAACAATTAACTTATCAATAAATCACAAAACATGAGACAAGATTCAATCACATATGCTCAGATATTTATCTAAGGGGAAAGCTTGCTATTCAAAACCCCTTCCTACCTGTATATTGCATTAGATCATAAAAATAGAGAAGAATTACAATGTTTTCTCAAGCATGAGCAACTTCTGCACTAGTACAATCTATCTCCCTACCTCACAAGGTGGCTCTTGCTAATACCTATCCAATTCTGCTACCATCCAAGCTCTTATTTCCTTGTGTTGTTTCTCAAGGAATTAACCCCCTATTAATTAGGAAAATCACCATCCTGAATTGCGCAATCTCTATAGGCCCCTCTCTGATTGCATGCACCACATTCACAACTCAGAAAATTATACAACTGATAGTACACTGCCCTTGAACTCCAATCTCAACTAGGTAACTCTAATTTTATGCGTTCGTGAGTTAATTATGGTTGATTTATCAATTAACTAGTTGAACACATGAAGTTTCCCCCCACTGCATACCTCCTACTAGTTCCTCCAATAGTTGGAACCAGTTTAACTAACATTAACTCTGTTTAACTGGCTTAAACTATTACAACATAAATTAAACTCAACCTAGGCTCCTAAAATTTAGGAGATACTCTACATGACTCAAGTTAGGCCCTCAACTCGAATTAACTGATCCAACTAAGTGAAATTAACTTATTTAACTCATTCTTGTTGTCTTATGATGTGGAATTACATTTTTCTCCTAATTTAATTTAAGGGGAAAAATAAATCAAGATTTTCTTCTTTCCATTTTCAACACTCCCTCCCAACAAGAAAAGGATTATCTGCTACCCTGATCCTACCTCTATGGAACTCAAATTTGCATCTTGACAATGCTTTTGTCAAAATATTTGCATCCTATTCCTCTGTAGGAATGTTCTCCAACAACATGATTCTCCTATGTAGACAATCTTCTAGATGGTGATACCGGATGTGTATATGCTTGGATCGATCATGAAGAACTGGATTTTCAGAGAGTTTGATACAACTCTGATTCTGACAGAAAATCGTAGTGAGATCTGTCATTTGACTAAATAACCCAATAAGAATCTTCCTCATCCATATATCTTCACAAGTTTCTTGACTAATAGCCATGTACTCTGCTTATGTTGAATTGAGTGCAATAGATATTTTCTTCCTGTTGTACCATGAAATTGTTTTTCACCCAATACTAAAGATGCCTCTTGTTTTGCTCTTCATATCTGATGGACTACCCACCCAATCTACATTTGTGAAGCCTTACAGCTTCACTCCTTTTGTCTTGTTGTACCAAAGACCAAACTAAGTGGTGCCTCTGAGTTATCACAACACATGTTTGGTTGCCTTCCAATACAGTTTGGTTGGATTAAACATTGCTTGACTAAGTTGGTTAACTGCATAACACATGTTTGGTCGCGTGTTCATCAAATACATAAGTAAACCCACAAGATTCCTGTAAATAGTAGCCTCCACTACTTCACCCGAAGTAGCATCTTCCTTCCTCCAATTACCTGCTAGAGAGGTCTCCATGGGTTTGTTGCTCTCCACATGGAACTTCTTCGGTATCTCATTGGCATACTTGCTTGAAGAGACAGACAGTTCCCCATCTCCTTCCCATACTTCCATACCAAGGAAATAATGCATGAGCCATAGGTCCTTCATCTCGAATTCTCTTACAAAATCCTCTTTACAAGATTTGACTAGCTTCTCATCACTTGTTAGAATTAAATCATTGACATATAATACTATAATCAATAATTTACCTTCAACCATAAGGTCTGCATCTGCTTCACTTTTTGTGAATCCCAACTTAGTGAAAAATTTGTCGATCCTAATGTACCAAGCACAGGGTTCTTGTTTCAATTCATACAATGCTCCCTTGAGTTTGCACACATGTGACTCTCTATCAATGGCCTCAAATCATCCTGGTTGCTCAATGTGCACCTCTTCCTCAATCACTCCATTGAGGAATGTTGTCTTCACATCCACCTAATGTATCTTCCATCACATCTGGACTGTAAGAGCTAGAATTGATCTGATTGAAGAGTACCTTGCTACTGGAGCAAAGGTCTCCATGTAATCAATTCCCTCCACCTGAGAGAACCCTTTAGCCACAAATTTTTCCTTGTGTTTCTCGATGCTTCCAACTGTTGCTTGCTTCACCTTGTAGATCCACTTGGACCCTACTACTGACTTGTTCTTTGGTCTTGAGACAACTTCCCAAACATTGTTTCTGACTATGGAATCATATTCCTCTACCATGGCATCAACCCATACTGGATTATGCATTTCTTCCTCGAATGAGGATGGTTATGTATCAACTATCTCACTCATCAGAGCCATGTACCCAATGTAACGATTTGGTGACCCCCTCTGCCTGCATTGTGATGTGGGTGCTCCCACATTCTCGCTAGCGTCATGCAATAATCTGTCAACTTCCTTGGTGCACTTCCTTCCATCTATGGATGTCTTTGCATGAGTGGGTGCTTCCACTCTCTGCTCCTCTACTCATGGATCCTCCACAGTATCCTGAGTTCATTCCTCTAGATCCAAAAGCTCCTCATATGCATGTAAATGGAGCTCCCTCTCAAGGGAACATTTCATGGCCTTCTCTTTGTCGAATTTCACATCTCTACTAACAATTGTTATCTTGTGAGATGGAAGGTACACCCAATAGTTTTGATGTGTATCAGTACCCCACAAATATGCCCAAATTAGTTGTCGACTCTAGATTTTTTCTTGCATCCTTGGTAACATGATAGTAAACTGATGAACCAAAGATCCTGAAGTGTGACACATTTGGTTTCTTCACTGAAAAAGCTTCTTCTAGTGTACTCATCCCGAGAATCCGATGAGGACTCGTGTTCTGCACATATAAAATTGTGTTGCATGATTTAACCAACAAGTACAATGGTAGGCCCTGATCATGTAATATCGCTCGTGAATCTCCCGCAATACTTATGTTCTTCCTCTCAGCCACCCCATTTTTCTATGGGCTATGAGGTGATATTAACTCATGTAGAATTCCTTTTTATGCGCATAAGTTCTTGAAATCATTCGACACATATTCACCACCGTTATCACTCGTCAGAGCCTTCACTTTCCTGCCAGTGTATTTCTCAACAAGTGCTTTAAATTCACAAAATTTAGAGAATGTTTGATCTTTCTTTTGCATGAAGAAAATCCAGCACTTACGTGAGAAATCATCTACAAATATCACATAATACCTGTGCTTGGTTGTGGAAGCTTTCGAGAATAGTCCACACACATCTGAGTGAACTCTTTCAAGGAATGCTTGCACTCTACTATCCTTATTCTAAAAGGTGGATTTTGTGTACTTTCATAGTGTACACCCTTTGCATGTATGTTGCTCTAGTGCACCCTTGGGAAGTCCTATAGAAATCTTCTGCATGATCTTCAAATCTCCATGGTGCAAATGGCCAAGTATCCTATCCCATAATTCATCGATGTCTCAGTTCTACACCTTCTCTGCTTTCGTGCTCAAATAAGCACAACCTTCTACATCCAATTTGTAGAGGTTATTCATTGGAACCTCGATCCGCTTCACTTGTCCTATGGCAATGTGTCTAAGGAAATCCTTTCCTTTTCTAAATATCACATTGTAGTCATGGTCTTCCAACGTAGCCACTGAAACTAAATTCATCTTCAGAAGTAGAACATACATGACATCTTTTAATGTGAGAGAACCAGACTCCCTCTGAAAAGTAACTATACCAATACCGGTTGCGTTATACCTTCAATCATCTCCCTCGATGTGCATCCAAAGGTCCTTCTCCTCTAAGTCACTGAAAAATTATTTGTTTCCCATCATATAGAATGAGGCTCCACTATCCATATACAACCCACTACCCTCACCGATGTCACCATGCATGCAATGAGCGTGAAATACAACTCGAATTATGAATCTAGAAGTTCACCTGTTTCTCGTCTTGAGGGCTTCTTGTTGGCCTTCTTATGTAGACACTCCATGGCATAATGTCCCAGCTCATGACAATGAAAACATTTAGTCTTTGATAAGTCTTTCTTCTTGCTTGCCTGACCAAAATCTCCTTTGGATTGGGATTTCTTCCCTTTCCCTTTATTTTCCTTTCCAGCCAAGGCACATTTATCCTCATCATCATCTTTGGTTGAGGTTCCACCTCTGGTGTTCCGCCTTATCTCTTCTTGCACCAAGTTGAACCACAATCACTCTTAATTTGGTAGCTTCTCCCTCCCATTTATCGATCTTGGTAGTTGTGTCAGCTCTTGGGGAGGCCTAGAAGTGCTAGGCTTACCAAATCATTTTCAACAACTATAATACTGACACTCCAAAGTTCATCCCAACATTGGGTGAACCTACTTAGGTACTGCAGTATTATGTCGCCCTTCTCCATCTCGATTTTCCGAAGCTTGTCATTTAGTGACAACTTCCTATTGTCATTGATGTTATGAAACAAGTCTATCAAGTCTTTCCACATTACATATGGGGTATCCTTCCCACAGTGATTTGAGACAATATGATCTCGAACCCATTCTATTATGATCCTCCTTGCCTTTGCCACAAATTTATTCCACTCTGCCAGATCTTGAGCATCAGTTGTTGGAGGCTTAGGAATATCATTGTCTATGAATTCCTTCAACCTGTTACCTTCCAACATTGATCCTGTTAGAGTCGGTTTGTTCATCCCTCCATCAGATATCAAATCCTCTTGTTGCATTTCATTCTAGGTGTCTCATTCAGCTCAATCATCTGCATTCCATTAGGAGCATCCATCTTCTGATAAAAGGGTCTTGTCTCCATACTTCCCTCATGTCATGTACCTGTTGGTTCGTGTCTGATCATCAAAGTTCATCAAATTTCATCAGAGTCACTTTGACAGTCATTATGGATGGTCTTTTGGTCAGCCAAGAGTCGTTTCAGTCATTAGGTCTAGGGTTTCGCAAATTTTGTCTTCAAAGTGTCCAATAATGTCAGCAGGCACATGAGGGTGTTCCTAATAAGTTTTCATTCCAAAATTTTCATTATCAATAATGCTTGAGAATGATTCTTCTTCAAAACTCTGTTTTGAAGAAGAAATCGTCAAATTTATTTTTTGTAATAAATATGTAATTTTTTAAGGTTTTTCAAGTTCTATAGTTCTTCAGTGCAGCCCTAGTCATCCTTTGCTAAAATCCAATGCCATCATCCCTGCAAAAATTGCCAAAAGTTTCATCATTTCAGTCAAACAATCAAAGGAAACAACCAAGAAACAGAGCTTCAATTAAAAGGTGAAAAGTGCCAAAGTGTAAACATTAGAAAAATGGGCTTTGGAGAAACAAAAATCAAATCCATGTCTTTATAAAGATATTTCCATGAGGATCAATGTCATTGCATGCCAAGACCAAAGAGAAGCAATTCAAAGCAAATTGGTTGAGCAAGTGTGCAATTTGGGTGAAGTTGGATGAAACTTGGCCGGCGCGGCGCACTGGGAGCGAACGCGCAGTGTAATTTTACACTGGTGCAGCGCACTGGGAAGGCGCGGCACATTGGGTATGCGGCACGGCGCATACAGTTAAAGGTTCGAAATCGCTCAAAATTCTTCCAAATTGCCAATAATTCGCCTGGATTTGGCAGGTAGAATCTCCATCATTGCATTTGATTCAAGTTTGTGCTATGATATGGTGTTCGAGGAATGGTGTTGGGCTAAACCCTATCATGTCAAAGCTTCATATAACAATGGCTTCCTAGGGTTTCAACAAATGTTTATCACCAAGTTTTTACTCCTTCCATCATTCTCTTTCCCCCTTATTCCATTTTTTGCCCTAATTTCATTTTTCCCTACCCCCTAAAAGTTACTACACCCTTATCCTAAATCTCTATTCCCAAGTTTTCAAATCCAAAACCCCTAAACCCTAATCCTATACATAAAATCCAAAATCCTCCCATATTTCCCTAATTAAATCTATCCCAATAGTCCCTAATCCCTCATATTTGTTTCCTCTATCCTAATAGTCCATTGTTTCACTTTTGCCCCTTGGTGGCAAAGTTCAACCACATCACAAAGAGCAGTCCAATACAGTTTCATTCACTAGCATCTTTATCTCCAAGGCAGTTTGTATAGCAGCAGTTATGTCATCCGGTCATTCATCCGATTATGAAGTGGAGACCCAAAGTGACTCACCCATGGAGGGAGATGCACCCCGGAGGCCTCATAAAGGTGGCAGACAAGTTAGAGAAGAACCGACCACCCTTACAAAATTGCAGGCCTGCCCTCTTGCCGTCTCTTGTTTCTAGTTTCAGTCATGTTATGAATTTTGTGAGAAGGTTTCTACTGTTCAAGTCCATCATGAGTTGGATCGCTTATTTGTACTGCATTCACACTTACACCAGATTCTATCTCATTAGCAACCGGCATACCTAACATTGGAGAGCCATGGAACAAGAGGCAGAAGATTGACCGACAGCATTATGACCCATATATTAAACCCGGTTTCTTGAGGCAGCTAAAGAGAGTGTTCCCTTTCCGATATCTCAAAGATGAGTATGCTCCACTAATGAAATTAATCATGAAGTATTTCATTTGTGAAGGTCGTTTCTCCCGATTATATGCTTATCATATCAGGTTGCTCATGCACTTCACCCGGGTACGGATGATGAACATTCCATATTTCATATGCCAAAACATAGAAAAGATGACCGTCCTCATGCAGCACAAGACCCCTCAGCAGCAGTTCAACAGTATTTGCCATTTTGCTCTCATCAAGATTTTGGTGGTTCATCAACATGATTTACAGGGCATCACTTGGGATGAATTCACCTCTCGTGACTTTCTCAGAGCTTCATAGGGACCTCCAGAGGCTGGGAATGAGACAGGTGGGCCTTCTCATCAGCATGAAGGTCATGATCCACACACTGCTACTATGCCAATTTTTATTACTTATGAGAAGGGCACGAGGCAGTTATTTGCAGCTGCAAAGCGAGTGTTATCTCCACCTGGGGTGGAAGGGGCCTCGCTTCCAACTTCAGCACCACATGTAAAGGACCGAGGCAAGAGGCTAATGCAGGACGAGGGGCCTTCAGATGAGTGAGAGACTGACTTCATTCTTATTCAGGATGATGTTACAGACATGGGCTCGCAAAATGCACATCTTAGAGAGATCATCCAGGAGCAGCAGACAGAGATCACAGCCTTGTCCCTCAACTTGGAGAGTGCTAAGTGGACTATGAAATACTTGGAGCAGAGGAACAAGTAGCTTGAAGGTCATCAAGCAATCATGGAGTTAGAAAACATCCACGAGAATCACCAAGCTGCCCAAAGGAGAAGGATTGAGTTCACTACATTGGAGCAAGAGATTAATGATGATCGGGAGCCTTGGCTCGAAAGAATCAACATCCACCTGGAGAGATTGCTGGAAAATGCTGATAGGGACAAAGCATTGTTGAGACACATGGATTTCCATTATAGGGCACGAAATATGAGTTCCAAGGCACGAATAACGAGTCTAAAGGAAAAATTGAAGAAGGCAACAAAGAAGAAAAAGAGGCAAAAGGAGCATGATAGTCTTCAGATATTGGCCGAAGCCTCTTTAGCCCATCATGACACTTGATAGAGAAGGTACAACCCAAATTTCAAGAAATTTGGAGCAATTTTTTCATTTTTGAAAATTTTTGCACTAAAAAACAGGTTTTGCCTCCCTATGCGCAACGCCACGTGGCACTCGTTTTTGCTAGAGGGCTCCAAATTTCAAAAGATTTATATTTTTGGATTTGGAATGAAAAATAATGACTGTTGGTGCATGGCCAAGAAATTTGGGCAATTTTTGGGTCCTCAAGAGGTCAAAAACACTCAAAAAATGACCTCTCTGCCCCTATTGACACACAGGAAGCAGTCCTAGGAGATTGAAGTTTTGGAGGGGCAAATGGACCCCACATTGAAAAATGTCACTTGGGTTGGAACTTAGACAGGCATGGATTTCCAACGAGCTATCATGACCTCAATTTGGACTCTGGGAAGAGCCTCAAATTCAGCTCCAAAGTGGCGTGACGCATAGAGAATCAGGCGCGGCACATAGAGGATTTTTGCCAAATTTTTCACCTTCCAGCTCAGAAATTCAGCTAGTTTTGATTAGTTTTACTTTTTGAATTAATTATTGATCTATCTTGATGTAATTTGAGGACCATGATGTAATATTGGCATATTTTTACTTGTTCTAGAGGATTCATTCACTAAAAAGTGAAAATTTAATGAATGAATCAGTTTCCTACCTTATAGAGGCAAGTTGTTTGATTGCCTAGATTTCAGTGTTTTGTTTAGAATTGGTTGAAACAGCTCCTAGAATGATGAGCTCGACCCCTACAGGCATGGGAATGGGTTAGGATGGTCTATATCATGTATTTTCTGAGTCATTGTCAGGGTTGGACACTTGGGATTGCTTGGCACATATTGTATATTCTATCTCTGCATTTTTGGCAAAGGAAAGACCAGGGTTTTGCAACACTTGTTTGGATCCATGTAGCTCTATGTTTTGATGGTGTTTTTCTATATGTACTTGTAATTTCATTGATAGTTATGTGTATCATTTTCCCTTCTCTTTTCTTCTGAAATTAAACAATTGAGTGATTAAAGTAGAATTCACTGGACTGTTGTGCTTTGCTTTGAACTTTTGTTTAATTTTCAATGTTTTCATCTATTTGAGGAGGACTCTTGAGACTCTCTTGCCCTCCTTGGCTCCTCACCGGTCTGATCCATCCATTTATTCATTTTAAAGCATCAAAACAATTGCCTCCCTTGCCCTAACCAGAACTCTGCAAAAATTGTGCCTCATCCGGAGACACAAATTTGCCTATCCCTTTTTCCAACAAAAATCCCTTAAAAACTCAAATTAAATCCTCGCACTTCATACCTAGCCTAAGATTAGTTGTTAAATTGGTCATCTCAAGCCCCATCTGATTATCCTTTGCTGAGATTGACCCAGAGAGAGCCCTCTCCTATCCTTGTAGGGCTAGCTATGAGGCTAAGCGTGGTTTGATGTGGACCTAGAAGCTTACCTTTCCAGCCTGAGGTAAATCTAGGCTCTAACAGCTTCCATCTTTTCCTTCCAAGAAATATAATTTGAGCTACCCTCAAGGGTATATTCGAGTCTCAATCCATAGAATGACATCCTACTGGCTCTGAAGAATGATCCTGCAAATTTGATTTACCTGCAAAGACAAAGTCAAAATATTCTCTTCTATTGTGATTCCTACTTTGATACCATGTAGAAATTCCTTGTAGATTCAATTTGCTTATGTAATATTCTAAAACAAAATACTTGAATCTACTCTACTCATAAGTGGAAACAATTAATCGCTCGAGAAATCACAAAACATGAGACAAGATTCAATCACATATGCTCAGAGAATTATATAAAGGGAAATATTATTGCTCAAAACCCCTTCCTATCTGTATATTGCATTAGATCATAAAAATAGAGAAGATTTACAATTCTTTCTCAAGCCTTAGCAACCTCTACACTAGTACAATCTATCTCACTACCTCGCAAGTTAACTCTGACAAATACTTAGCCAATTATGCTTCCTTCCAAGATCCTATTTCCTTGTGATTTCTCTCAAGGAATTATCCCCTCATTAATTAGGAAAATCCCCATCCTTAATTGTGCAATCTCTATAGGCCCTTCTTTGACTACATGCACCACCTGTACAACTTGGAAAATTATACAACTAATGGTACATTGCCATTGAACTTCGATGTCAACTGGGTAACTCAAATTTCATGCATGAATGTGTTAATTATGGATGATTTATCAGTTAACTAGTTGAATACATGAAGTTGCACCCCACTGTTAGACCTCCTACTAGTTCCTCCAACAGTTGAAACTAGTTTAACTGACATTAACTCAGTTTAACTGAATTAAACTATTACAACTAAAATTAAATTCAACATAGGCTCCTAAAATTTAGGATAAACTCTACATGACTCAAGTTTGGCCCTCAGCTCGAATTAACTGAGCCAACTAAGTGAAATTAACTTAGTTAACTCATTCTCGTTGTCTTGTGATGTGGAATTACAATTTTTTCCTAATTTAATTAAAAGGAGAAAATAAATCATGATTTTCATGTTGCCATTTTCAAGAGATGGATCTCTAGTGTTGCTTCTTACATAATGAAATAGATTGTATCATTTACTTCCCTTCATTTTGCACAATCACATACTCTTTCGATGTACAATGAAATTTATTATATTGATGCATATCAAATATGTATACCAAATTTATACTACCCATATTTCAATACATTGATATATAGATTGTTTTAATATATTTTGTAGTTTATATTGTTTATTCTAACTTGATTGAATTGCATTAGATTATTTATAAAGATAAAAAAAAAAAAAGACATAAAACAAACACAATTATGACAGGGGTATCATTACATTTATAATAATGTTTATTTCTTTTAAAAAGAAAATATATTTTTTTATTGTGCTTTTAATCTATAATTTAGGAATCCAATACGGATTGAGAATGCGAATTATTATTTCTATGCTTAACTAAAGTTGATACATGTTTTTTCTTTATAAATAAAATATTATTAAATAAAAAATGTTTATTGTATTTAATGGGTATAGAATAGATGGTCGCATGTCTAAAAGGCTACCTGTTTGAAACTCTGTGGGAAAAAATTTAGTCATGCGAAGAGCTAGTGTGGCCTAGGCTGGGTGAGATCTTCGCATCCTTTTGATAGTTTAGATGCCTCTGGGTTGTGGCTACTCAAGCTACAAAGTAGGTGTGCAAGTCATCTTAGGACTCACATTACCTAAGAATATATAAGCATTATGTACAACCTCATCATAGATATGTGTAATTCCTTCCAATTTGGAGTTGACTAAAACCAACATAGATCCATCTTAACTCGAGATCTACCAATAATCCAGAGGGACCAAATCTCTCAAGATGAAAATCTTTTTTTTTTTTTTTTTTTTTTTTTTTGCAGAACTTGAGGAAAGGTTTGCACCTCAAGAGAATTGATTCCTCTAATCGCTTGGTAGATCCTTAGTTAAGATGGATATATGTCGTTTATCAATAAAATTATTTATATTATATAAATTTCATATCTCTATATAAAACCAACCTATATCCATCTTAACCTCAGATCCATCAAGCGTCGAGAGGGATCAAATCCCTCAAGTTGCAAACCTCATTTTTTGTGCAAAACTTAAGGAAAGGTTTGAAATTGATGTACAACATACATCTAATTACATCAAATCATAAATCAACATCTACACTGAAATCAATGCATATAGTGTAAGTAATCAAATAGGATTACAAATCAACATCCACACTAAGATCAATGTATCTAGTGCAAGCAATCAAATAGGATTAGAAATCAACATCGAGACTAAAATCTATGCATCTAGTGCAAGATTAGAAATCAACATCTACACTAAAATCAATGCATCTAGTGCAAGAAATCACATAAGATTAGAACTAAACAACTACACTAAAATCAGTGCATCTACTGCAATCAATCAAATAGGATTAGGAATAAGCATCTAGATTGAAATCAATGCATCGATTTCGGTGAATAATATTGTATCTCCCATCTCTCTCCATCTCCCCCTCCCTCTCTCCTCCATCTCTCTCTCTCTCTATCTCTCTATCTCTCTCCCTATCATCTATATCTATATCACCATCCATATGTCCTTTGTCTCTCCATCTCATCCCCCCAAACACACACACAATCTCTCTCCATATATATCTATAATTAATACTTATACTATATATTATTTATATATATATATATATATATATTAATATATAATAATATATAATGATATATATATAGATAATATATATATAGTATAGATTAATATATCTGTCCCTCCCCACTCTCTCATCTCTCCCTCACTTTATCTCTCTATGTCTTTCTTCTTCCCTCCCTCTCTCTACCACTCCAACTCCATCTCTCTCTCCTACCCTCTCTCCTTCTCTTTCTCAAGTACTTTATCTCCTCCTTCCTCTCCATCCCTTTCTCTACCACCTCCCTCTATCTCTTCCCCCATAACTCTCTCTCTCTCTCTCTTTCTATCAAAATATTTCCCTATCCTCCTCTCTCTCTCCTTATCTCTCCCTCCCTCTCTCTCCCCCTCCATCTCTCTCTCTCTATCTCACCCCCTTGTCAGTCCCTCTCTCTTAGTGCTTGATAGATCCGAGTCAAGATGGATCTAGTTTGGCTTACTTAATTTTTATGTTTTTTTTTAAATATCGATAACATGAGATGTATTATTAGATAGGTGTTTTGATGTTTGTTAGGAGATTTAATCGTTCATGAAACCAAGGTTCACACATTCAAATATTATTTAAATTACACAACAAGTATTCATATGAAATTTTCTTGCACATAGAATAAAATCAACACTTATCTTAAACTAAAATATATGGCAACTAAGATTGGGCTTGTAACTCTCCACCAAACCTTAGGCAAGTTGCAGTCAAGCTTTTCTTGCAACTATCATCCTTGGGCCATATTCCATAGATTGAGGTGCATTTAAAAATGTAAAATCAATACTTCCAAATGAAACGGGGCCTCCAAAGGTAATCCAACTTTACCCTCTAGTCAGTCAAATAACCAAATGCATAGGGACTCACTTCCCTCAAATATTCTCAATATTTTTCCTACTATCATGTCACAGGTACTTATCTCAATCAACTTCATCACAAAGGTATTTTGTAAATGCGGAGAATAACATCTCTAGCCTAAAAGAAAATTTTCATTAATATATGAGACAGCTCCTCAATTGGAAAGCTATTAATGAATCATTAGGTTCTTTAGACCGCAAGCTTCCTAGTCGGATACTTAGCCTTAAGCAAACCACTACTCAATCTTAGTATTTTAACTTAGTCAACTTTATCATAGGGGTCTCTTATATCACAAAGAATTACATCTCTAATTCAGGAAAGTAATATTATGATATCATGGGAAGGTTCTTTAGCTGGAAAGCTACTAATAGATTAGTAAGTTCTTAAGATGATAAGATTTCTAGTGGTCTCTTTGGTCCTAAGGAAATCCACTCTTGGTGGTTTCATCAACCCTTAGGCATGCCACTTCTCAATTTCAAGAGGAGGAGAGTTCAATATGGGAAGATTCCTCATCTAGATAAACTACCATGGGAGCACATAGATCACCCTTGTTAGGTATTTCTTCAGAGAGTGCAAGCACCAGCGTTTCCAACCCAGGGACACACTTGGTGTTTCCTTAGCCACCCCAAATACCTAGTTATCTTTGTCTCCTAGCTAGTAGCTTCATCACTCAACAAAATTCCTAGTGGGTTCATCAGTCCTAAGGAAAGCCACACATGGTGGTTTCTTCAACATTAGACGAGCCACTACTCTCAATTTTCATCCAGTAATCCATCTTGGGCTTCTTCAGCTTGTGCATTCCTAAGAAACTCTCTCTATTCAAATCTCTTTCTTGTCTCCCTCCTCTTTGTGAGGAATTATTTCTTTCTTTTCCCCTGTGTTGACTCTGCCCCTTATTAGCTATGAATACTTCCTTGGAAGAATAACCCGCTAGAATGAATGGGAATTCCTAAGAAAAACAACAAATGGTTGTTTCTTCAGTCTTAGACAAGCCACTACTCTCAATCCTCATCCACCAATCCCTCTTAGGTTTCTTCATCTAATCTATTATTGAGAAACTATTTCTATTCAAATCTCTTTCTCATTTCCCTCCTCTACGTGAGGAAATCTTACTTTCTTTTCCCCTATGCTAACTCTACCCCTTGTTAGCTAGGAATACCTTCCTTGAAGAATAACCCTGTCATAATGAATGGGAATCCCCATTTCTTGCATCATTCTCCCTTACTTTTCTTCTTATTGTCCTTCATCTCAAGAGGTATTTTCCCTGTAACCTCCCACTAACTATTGCAATTGTCCCTTGGTTTCATGGTGTACACTCCTCTCTTTTCAACTCAGCTAAGGTGGTTTTGCTTTCATTCTCCATTCTTTGTGTGGCCCCTGATTTGATTAAGATACTGGAATTATGGGCATTTTATCCCGCTAGCACAATTCACTCTATCATTAACTCTTGTTCCTTTTTTCTTGCAATTTTTCTTTCCAAGAGGAGTATGGTTCCTATGTCCTATTGCCCAACTCTATTTGATTGATATAACTAGTCCAATTTAAAGAATACCTACTAGACTTCCATGATTGTCATGAAACCAATCAAGTTCCTTCAAATCCCAAGCAACCACCTTTCTCAAACTCTTGAATTTGTGTCCCAATTCTCATACCCTTTTAATTATAATCAAAATATATGAAATATTTACAATGAGGGGAAATTAGCCTGGGGCTGTCACAAACCCCTCCCTCTTAGAGGAACACCCTCATCAATGTTCTATGACCAAACACAAAATAAAGTAAATATGAATTATACCAAGAAAAACTGATTTGGAGCTTTATATTTATAGCTCAATTTACAATCACAATTCGCATATACAGTTGCTCGTCTAGCAACTCAATGGATCTAAAAATCCATCAAACCAACCATATCTTAGTGGCTCTTTTTCGATTTTCCTAGTGCTTTTAATGCACCTAATTCAAATTGATAGTTTTTTTTCCTAGAGTGTTTCCTGACTCCATCATCCATCATTTCTTTCCCTCATGCTCTTGTTCCATTAGTGAATAGTTCCCTACCCATTTCTTCCTAGAACACCCCCATTGTGCCCAATTTTCCATGCTCATGACCCATTTAAACTGATTTATTTTCCAGCATCCCCTTCTATGCTTCTCATCCCCTCGATGATCTGGTCCCCCTTTGGTGTAGTCGCTCACCTTCCAAGTTCAGAAATCCCCTTCTTTACTTCTAAGTCCCTCAGGTGATCCATTCCTTGGAAAGACTTCCTCACATCAGAGGGATTTCATAACTAGGGCAAGTCCCAACCTCATCACTTTCATACTAATCATGGTATCCTTCATGCAAATCAGTAGACACCATTGGTTGTTATTGTCTCACAATGTATTTGTTCTTGAAATCTTTAATCAGTGTGTCATGCACACTCTAATATCTTCACACTGATACTATTCACCCTACATCTAAGTCCATTCACCCAAACCAGGAAATTTCCTTTATTTCCTACATAATGGCACACAATTCCCCATGAGATTGATCATAAAGGAATTGTAATAAATTTAAATCATACCTCGTTAGTAGATTCCAAGCTAAGCTAACCCTCATTCTAGGTGATATACCTTTATTATTGCAAATGATAACATATGTGCCACATATTTTAACCAATGATCCATTTTATGGATAACAGACATGTTGTCATAGCCTTCAACATTTCTTGTTCATGATGTAAATATAGGCACAAATATAAGAGTTATAATCACATGATAACATCATAAATCATCCAGGGCTACTTCTTTCCCAACTGATTCCTCACACAACTAGGAATTCAAGTTGGAAAACTTCTCATGTTATCCTTACTCACATTAAATAAATACAAGTGATCGTTCTTCCACAAGAATGACTCCTGATAAAACTTGTCAATCACAATGGAATTCATGCATTTATATAAACATTATCATGATCATGTACATATCTCATATGAAAATAAGTTCAAGGTCAAGAGAATTTCATTTGTGTCATTTTCATGATTACCACAAACCTGCCATTATCCCATGGACCAAACAAGCCCACTTGGTTATCATACTTTTGTCCACCAAATTATGGGCATAACATGCATTGTCAAATGTTAAATAAAATCAGATTTTAAAGAACCCCTTGTATTTATGCAAATGAATCATTGGCCCCAAGGGATTCTTTTACCAGAATTCCTCCATTTTTCCTTTTTCACCTTGCTATTGTTCTAACACTTTTAGTTATTTCTATTGACATTATTTTTCCTCAAGAAATTTCTAGCCATTTATGCTTGTTTTCATGTTGAACACTTGAAGATATTGCAGTGATGGCCTTTTCCCTAACCCATCTCTAGCTTAGTGTTCCAAATTTGGAACTTCACTCAGCTCGTGATCCTTCATATTGATCATGCACTACCCCTTTTTCCAACCTTTTTCATCTTCGCTCATGCTTTTATTTATACGTGGACCTATTCTATCACTTAGCTATTTTGGGTTTCACATAGTCCCTTTCTCAAGGTTTTGTGGCTTCTTTCCACACTCAACCAATTTTACCCAAGGTCCCCAAGCATAGAAATCAAAAGGAATTTTTTGAAATAAACAAAGGGAAATCAACAAAAGAAGGAAATCACAACAAATATCATAAAAAATTCAACAACACAGTATGGCCATGTGTAATTCAGCAATGGAAAGACAAGAAATCCATGAATCGAATGATATAAAGCCACAACAAATAAGCATTAAAACAAAGCAGTCCCAAAAATCAACTCAATCCCCATGAGTCCAACATTCATGGTGCTCTCGGCCATCATATAAATGTGTGTGTGTGTGTGTTCGCATACCACAGTCATCCCAAGACTTCTTTTCAAAGCTCACAACAAACTTGAAGTCCTTCATTCCTCAAGGTAATTATGTAGGGTAAATCTTTCCAGTATGCTTATATGCATATATGTCATGGAGCTTGAAGAGATGTCCCTTCCTCCTCCTCAGGTTCTTGCATCTTAGGTTAATTTCCATGTGGTTTATAGGGGTTATCATATTTCTTTCACTGTTGTTGAGTATTCCTATATGTTGTGACACAAACATAGTTATTAGTGCATTAATGAAATAGAAATACATATATCTTCTGCCACCTTGCCATGGTATGCTAAGCACATTACCCTATAGATTTTATCAGTCACATGTCTCAAACCAAGACACAATTTAACATATACATCAACTTGGTTTCAAAATTCACAAATACATATATGTTCATATCAACATGGTTACCATCATGCCATTGCAAATTTTAGAATTCAGTCTTCTTTATAGCATATATTTATCATATTCATGAATGAATCAAGGACCTACAGGGAATCTTAGATCAACACATAACAATTCCATCACAATTCCACCCAATATCGACTTGCACATGAAAACAATCAACATACAATCCATGATCATAATGCTATAAACAACCCTAGAAACAAGCAATTATTAAACCATTTAAATGTCCAATAAACTCACAAACATTAAACCTCCAATCCATTGAGGTTCTTTGCCATATAACATACAAACCATGGGATTCTTCCATCCAATCAAAAAACACACACACACACATATATAAGCCACATAGGGATTTCCCAACTCCATTATGTCATACGAACATTCACATGCACACGTATTCCAAGCATGTAAAAATACACCACTTGCCCAGTATTTCTAGTACACTACCAACGATCATGTACAAACCACACAAGAAGTTATACCAATACCAAAGAATCAACAAGAATCCATGGTCACAACAATAGAATATCCACACCTTCAAGATGCCTAATATTAAACGCATGCAATCCCATTGCATTCCAGAAGCATCATTGTAGTCAACATGCAATTCCATTGTTCAGTGCTATGAGTAGCACTAAATCATATTTACATTTAGTTATTATGCTTGGAGACAAAGTTCCACTCATCTCCAAAGGTCCAAGCTAGGTCTAATGTTTGGACTTACTGTTATGTTAACTTAGTAACATGGCACCAACTTATTACCAAAGGTCTAGAGTTGAAACCTTTACTCTAATACCACCTTGTAACACACCTCGCTACCTTCCATAACCCATACTAAAGGTAGAAGGAGGTAGTTACTATGATGACCCAACCTCCAAGTTTAGTTATTGAAATGAGGTCATAAATTTCGATCTTTTTTCAAAGGTTTCAAAATCCAAAATAAACAATGTCATTGTGTTTATCTCATTAATGCCTTTCCCAAGATATAAATTTTATCTTGATCTGAATCACTGATAAAAACATATGACTATTTTAAGATAATCCATTAAGGCCTTACCACATCAGTAGTGCTCCCCACACATCACCCACATAGTACCTTGAGTGGTTCCTGCGTGGAAACCCTAACATAGTTGAAAATCCATGTGGAAAGGTCACTCTTCACATATATTCGATAGTCGTCCCATTAGGAAAAACACTACGTAATGTTTACCCAAGGCCCCAACCTCTGACCTAGTTTATCTCCCAACAAACGACTCTACTCAACTAGGATAATGGGGTTGTCTTGATTCTGACCCCAACTACCTCAACCTCGATCTAGCCTATGCCCAACCTATATTCAACTCACTCGTACTTAGACACGGGGTGAAAGGTTGTATATGTCCACCCGTTTCTTTTACGACTAGCCTGACCACCTATTGATTTTATTATTGCAATTAGGGTTAGCACAATATTTATGAAATTTTGATAATTACTTTTGATGCAATTCTTATTTTAATTTATTCCAACATATCATTTAGCAATTGTAATTCAAAAATCCAACCATAAAGAACAATAAAATAGTATATATCACAACACACAAAATAAGACAAGATTTACCCCGGGAAACCCCAACAAGGGGAAAAACCCAACAACCTTTTTTAATAGAAAAAATATTCTTGTTCAATGAGAGACACACCTAGACCTATGGAAAAACCTGGTCTTCTCCTCAACTTCAAGTCACCCAATTGGATCATGCAATTCACTCTACCTATCTAACCCATTATTTTGGCCCTCCTATAAATGCAAGTTGCCCCTTAAATTTCAACCTGGTAACAGCTGCCCCAGTTACACATAAATTTCGCCCCCCTATAACATAATGCCTAGAAAATTGTGAATCACATAGAGAGAGAGGTCAATCCATACATGCAAGTTGCAAGAGAGAGAGAAAGATAGAAGAGAGAAATTCCTCCCTTCTTTTCCTTTGCTACCTTCCCGGAAACTATCTTATGTGAGTGAGATTGAATGCCCAAGTGGAGGAGGAGGTGTTACCTTTATATAGTGATATTTCTAGGTTGAATGGGTTTCTTTTGGAGCCAAGGATGACTTGACTTGGAGGGAAACTAAATTTTCACTTTTGGAGCAAAAAAATACATTTCAAAAATTCAAATTTTCATCTTTAAAAGGTCTCAATGAGGCTTTGACTCAAAATAAATTTTCCTTTGACTCAAGAATTTATAACTATGATTTACAATTTTAAATACAAATACATCAAGTGACCAAATATACATTATGAAGACCGACCATAGTTACAAATTCAACACCACCAACCTTGCTCCAACTTGTGACTGGCATGATCTAGGCTCAGTTCTAGTTGCTCAGATAAATTCTTCGGGTAATTCCCACCTTCACCTTCTAAGAAATAATCTTTTAGCCAACTGGGTGACCCTAACCTAGCATGTCCCATGACCAATTCCATCATTCGGGGAGTGAAAATACACTTATAAAATTTCTAAGTTTTCTTCCTTTTTTTCACATATGAATGAATGTCACCTTTGAAAACCATTTCTCGTCATTTACTTTGGATACCATGCTACCACTTATGAGCTCGAGTAAGCCTCATCCCCAACCTGATATAAAATCCTTGATCAAAGGCATTATGACATTTATATATATTATATATATATATATATATTATATATATATATATATATATATATATATATATCCTTCAGATTGGTAACTTAAAGTAGTCATTGACTCATATTATCACTAAGATTTATATGCCTCTATTGTGGTAATTTAATTCCATCAAAGGTCGTATAAATTCAACGAGGTACTCCATATTATAGGGACTCTCATCATTTAGCATTAGCATAAAACATTGATCTAACAGGAGATATTAGACCACTCTCTATTTATTGAACAATAATAACATTACACAATAGACAAGAATACAACATTCTTGTAGATACATGTTACACAAGAATCAACATTATTGTAACAATTATAGGAATTGAATTCATTTACATTCAGAGAATACATATCCCTCACATTTATAAAAATAATTAAATATCATAGCCAACATGAATAGAAAATCACCAGTACAACAAACACATCAAGTAATTTTTCTCAACAACCAAATTTATACCACTCCTCAGCATCGATTCATGTATTTAGTACATCTTTATTAAATAAACATATTGAGCCAATACAAAATGTTTAACCATAAGTAAATACAATGATTTCTTGCAATTTTCACCCTTGAGCTATATTCAAAAGCTTGAGGAGGGGTGCTTAACAATGTAAAATCAATACTTCCAAATGAAACAAGGCCTAAAAGTAACCCACCTTTAACCACCATCCAGTTATATAACCGAAGGCATAGGGACTCACTTCCCTCAACTATTCTCAACAATTTTCCCATTGTCATGTCACAGGGCCTGATCTCACTCAACTTCATCACATGGGTCTTTCCTAAACACATATAATGACATCCCTAGTCCAAAAGCACAATTTTATTAATATATGGGAAGGTTCCTCAGCTCGCAAGCTACTGATGAATTAATAGGTTCTTCAGATTGCAATCTTCCTAGTGGAATTTGTCAACCTTAAGGAAACCAATGCTCAATCTTAGTAATTTTAACTTGGTTATCTTTATCATAGGGGTACCTTATATCATAGAGAATCACATCTCTAATTTAGGAGAGTAATATTATGATATCATGGAAAGGTTCTTCAGCTGGAAAGTTACTAATAGATTAGTAGGTTCTTCAGATGACAAGATTACATGTGGTTTCTTCAGTCATAAGGCAAGCCATTCTTGGTGGTTTCATCATCCCTTATGCAATCCATTTCTTAATTTTAAGAGGAGGAGAGATCAATTGGGAAGGTTCCTTAACTAGTGTTGTTGCTACAACAACGACATTCCAAAAACTTTTTCGAAGTTAATTTTGGACCCTACATGAACCGTCGTTTCAAGCCCCCTAGCATCATCACGTTGTTTGATTTGTTATTTATGTGTTTTCTCCTAGTGTCTTATCCTCCTAAGTCAATATTTCCTAAGTGTCGTCACATAACCCTTAGAAGTGATTATGTTATCTAGTCCATGGTTAGATGAATTCATGACTTTTCTCAACTTAGAAACTAGCCTTTTTGCCATGCACACACTCGAAAAACACTCAAAAGCACACAAAAAGAAAACAAAATTAAGAAAGTTATCTTTAATGCAAAAGCACACTCCAAGTTGATGAAGACATGCGCTTGTGTTGAGTGCACTCCTTTGGACTGAAGAAGTGCATTCCTTCATGTTGAGAAAGTGTGCCCTCATTGAACGCACTCCTTCGTGCTGAAGACATGTGTTCTTCCTAGATGCATGCATGAGCCTCTTTTTTGCCTGTGGGTGCACACCTAGAAAATAGGATCCCACTTAACTTCCCTTAACTAATCCTTTCACTTGTCGACAAGGGGAAATCATGCATGGAACCGTTTTGCATGTAAACTCTTTTAAATTAACCCAGTTAATCATTCATTTGCATAATCATTCTCATCTGGGTTGGGTGCATAGTTGTGTATCAAGAAACTTTTCATCAACCTGCATTACAACTAAGTTTTGCATGTCAAATGTATTCATTACCTTTCATGATTTTATTGTTGATCTTTCTTTTCTTGTTGGTGTTTCTTTGCTTTTTAGTTTATTTATTGTCATTTTAGTTCAATATTTGATTCTACGAGTGTTAATTTGTTGTCACATATTGAAACTCTACACATTCCTCAACCTTTCACATTCCAACATGATTGTGATAGGATCCATATAAGCTAGTGGATCCTTCTTCTTCTCATTCCTATCATGAAATCTTGATGTCAAACTTGTTCTTGAGATTTTCATGGACATAGTGCACTTCTGGAACTTGAAGCTAGATCAACCTTGAAAATTGTGCCCAAAAAAATCGAGTTTCACTCTTGAGTGCACTTCTTCATCACGAATAATTGCACCCTCGAGTGCATGAGCACACCATGAAGGCTTGAATTATTTTCTTTCATCCCTTCGACATGCGCTAGTGCACCCTCATTGCCTTTGATTGCATGAGCGCACCCTGAAGGCTTGAAGACCTGAAGACATCTTCCTTCGTCCCTTTGAAGTGCGTCAGTGCACCCTATCTATCTCCTTGAGTGCATGAGCACATTGTGAAGACCTGGAGGCCCAACAACTCACCCCTTCATCCCTTCGGAGTGTGCCAATTCACCCTTGATGGTTTTCTTCTCTTTCTTGAACCCATAAGCTCACTGCAAAGCCATGAATGATCCTTGACTCTCCTTCATTCTTTGAAAGTGTGCCCTCCTATTTTTCATGCCTATTTTCTTATGCATGCTAGTGACTATGTATTGTCGTTGATAGATTTTCATGATCAATTACATTTGATGGCTTTGTTATGTTCCTATACCAATAGGTGTCATAATTTATGATTGACTTAGTTTATCTCTGTAATATGTACATATCTTTGCTTTCTGCAAATGTTTTCCATATTTGAAAAAAAAAAAATCAAAAATTAAAAAATGTAAAGAGGGTATGCCCTAAAAGAAAAATCAAAGGACAAAAAGAATAAAAAATGTCAAAAAATATGAAAAATATGAACCCCAAGAAAGAAAATATCATTGAAGTGTGCAAGTCCAAATGCCACTATTAATTTATTTTTTTTACAATAATGATTGTGTGCAACTTGTTATTTATGCCACAATCCATTGTAGCCAAACAGTTTAATCTTGGTTATTCCATATTTTGAATTTCATGGCTTAGAGATAGAGAATAAAATCTAACTAAATTGTTTAATCTTGGCAGATAAGTAGATAGGTAGAGTGAATAAAAGGAGCTCAACTATTTAATCTAAGCCCTTGGATGTAATAAGGTTAGACTTAGATAGATTTCCATTGTAAAAGAAAAGAAAAGTTTGATAAGGGTTTGCCAGTTCATGTGCACCCTAATAAAAAGTAGAAAAAATGGTAGGATGTTTAGGTGGGTAAATAGATGAATGGTTGCAGAATTATGTATGATGAATGATTAGTCAAAACTTATATCATTTACTTTCATCATCATATTGTTGTAAAAGTATGAATAACAAGGAAACATTTACAAAGTCAAGTGATTAATTCCCTCATTCATTTTACCCCTATTTCACTAATTTCCCACAAATAACCATCAAAGTACCTAAAGCCTTAAGTTAAAGGGGCTCAGAGCATTTCTCTGACTTCTGGAGGGACCAAACCCTCGGCCCAGTAACTCATAAGGTCTAAAGTGCTAAAACCCCCTCATCAACATTCACCCCCTCCATAATTCATTCATTTTCCCAAAAAACCCCCTTTTTCTAAGGTAAAATCACTATTTGCCTGGGAAAAGTAATTACCCCATATAAAAACCCACAAATGCACCTAAGCCTAAGTTATAATGTTTAATACGAGAGTAGGAATATATTTCAAAATGCTAGAATATATTTCAAAATCATTTTACTTAGCGCATTTTCAATTCCAATTTCATATTAACATCTAACATTATTTATTTAACTCCTTAAAAATACACCCCTTTCCCATATATATTATTAAAATCCTATAGGATAATATCTTGCTCCCGAGGTTTGAAATACAAACCATAATAATAAAGTAATTAGATGGATTAATTAATCATTTTGCGATTAATTAAGAACCATAACCCTCTGTCACATCAAAAGGGATTAATTGATCAAATTGTGATTAATTAATAATTATCCTCCAATTAAATCACCTCTGACATCATTAAATCTCCCTAATCCATAATTATTATCCCATCAGGCCCCTCCATTAATTCCCAATCAAACCACCATACGATCTAACCCCTTCAGATCTAACAACTGACGCTCATATCGGGTGGCCTTTGATGCTAACCTTTACTCGCCCGATGTGAGCGGTTTCACTGTTCACCCAACCGCTACGTGTCTCCCGATGAATGGCATCGGGCGAACCTCTCCCAATACCGCTAAGCCCTCAAAAGTGGTGCTATAGATTCCTTACCACCCTACTAAACAACAAAACGTCACCTCTGTCAATTGGCGCCAACTGTCGCTTTTCCATTATACCTGCCAAAAGCATTGACTTTGCAAATAAAACCAAAAATACTCATTATTTTGTGTTACCAAATAAAGAACCTTCTGTTCCCCATGCACACGCAGAGTACGTTCAAACTGTCAACCTGCTTCCAACCATCAACCTCTAGAAGCCGCCGAACTCCAGATTACCATTGCAGACCCGTGCGCTCCCTACGGACAGTGCACTAGTGCCATTTATCCCTTCATACAACCATAACCAAGTATTTACCCCGTTTTCAACTGAGAAACCCCGTTTTCATACTGAAATTGAGCTAAATTGCTGTAAAATTAATTAATTTAGTGAAATTAAGTTGTTTGACACTCTTGACACTCTCTAAGACAACCCAGCTTTCCATAGTTCCCTGAAATTATTTGCCCTCGTCCTTGAATCCACAAGAACCAAGGATGGACGCTCCAATTTCCTTAAATGTCATGCCAATCACCCCTCCCCACAAAGATTTAGACCATCTTCCCCTGGCTAACAAAGATTTTCAGATAAAATACCTCACCTTCGACGAAACCCCTTTGAAATTGCATTGCAAATACTGAGATAACTACTTGAACCATGTAGATAAGATAGGTCTTTGGGAATCAAATCTGCCCAAGTATCAATTTGATCCAGATTTAAACAGGAACGCAATAAAATACAGAGATAACCATATACACAAAGATGCAGCGGAAATAATACTTCATTTCATTAAAGGAAAATACTGAAATATGCTTACAACCGGAAATAGAAATAAACCAGCTAGGGCGATGGTAGCTTATCTCTGAGAAGAGATGTGTGGCTACATGCCTCTGAACTGTGTTACAATGAGGCTCGAAGGCCTATTTATTGTTGAGAAACAATGGAAAAACCCTTCACATTCCAAAACCTAACCCTGGAAGATGAAACGCCAAATTGTGGGCCCCGTTTTTGGGTAAGTTGGTACATCAACTTCCTGGGGTCGCGAATTGGTCGTCTTATCTCCGTTTGACGCGCATGATAGCCCGTTGGAAAGATCTCTCCGAGGACTACGACGGAAAAGACGATTTTTAGTCACGAAAAATCGTAGGCGGTAGATTTCCCAAAAAACGTCGTTTAGGGCCTCAAAATGGCTCCGGAAGTTTAGGACCCGAAAAACTGCTAAAAATAGTAAATTGTGCTATAATTAAGGAAACTGAAAAAAACTGCACGAAGCACTAGAGAGGATCCAAGTTGAATTAGCGGGTGGCCACCAATATCCACTTGGATCACAATTCCCTAGTGTTCATGTCTTCACAGATATTATTCACTACTATCATACAAACTATGACCCTACCATGAGAGTTGTAATGTCCCCAGACCAGAAAGTCCTGTTTACTATCACTCCTAAATCCATAAATGAAATGTTACAGTTACAACCTGGTCAAGACCTCACCCCCCTTACCATTGCTGATTTGCTTCAAAGATTCTCTAAGCTATCTAGTTTCAGAAGTACCCAAATCCTCCAGACTTTCATTAAAGAAGGATACATGCCAAAGGACCCCCCTCCTTACATGTCAGTCATCTTTTCTGATCTGGGCAAAGATATCACAACAATGATATCATGCATTTTAGGTTTTACCACTAATGAATATGTAGATGAGATCATTTTTGCCTACATGTCTATTTTTACCCCTGGTCAACCTCTTGCAGTCAAAATTGACTATGCCAAGTTCATTGCAGATAAAATGCATGATCAATTTATGAGATTAGAGAATGAAAGAGTGTTCAAATATTCATTAGTCCTGTATCACTTGTTTCTCTACTACCAAACTGATAAGTTTCCCTTCTCTGTCCAAAAACTTGATACTAGAGGGAATCCTAGATCTGTCATATTCTGGACCTCTCTATTCCACGGGTCTAGTTCTTCTCCGTATCCATACATAGATTTTATTGACCTATTTGTACATCCAGTGACTACAATGTTATTAGGAAGTCCCCCTCCCAGAATTAGTGCAAACATTAAGAGGGTTCTCCAGTTGTCCAAACAATACAAAGTAGGGGATTGGTAATTGTACCAGAACCATACTGAAATTAGAATTTATGGGTGTGAGATGCCTCCTTACAAATTACCTAGATATCTCCCCATGCAATTATTTGATCTGGAGTACTACAGGCAAATGATCAATTCTGATGAGATTCACTTTGTCAAAACCAAGAAGAAGACTCAGATAAGAATAAAAGATCATCTAGGCCCATTTATTTGCAATAATAGAGAAGAAGGAAAGGAGGCAGATGAAATCCTCCAAAAGATTGAGATTAAAACAGAATTTCATCTGGACCTATGACCCTCACAGATTCATTTGTAATAGAAGGAAGAAACATAAGCTATCTCCTTATATCCACCATAGGATCCCAGAAATTAAACAATATGCCAATCAATCTAAATGGGTAGAGGGCATTGTGGTAGATCAAGATAGCACACAAGTTACAGTTGACAATGTATTGGTGGATTTAGAAAGAAGGCTTAATGAAGATTCATTTGTACAGGTGCCAAGAGAGACTTCATTACAAAGGAAGTTACAGGAACACAGTACATAGCCATCAGAGCAACAAGGGATATCAGAACAGGAAGAAGATTCAGAACAATAAAAGTCCTCAGAACAAGCAGAGCCATCAAAACAATAGGAGCTTTCAGAACAACAACAAGAATTTGAGCAGCCTGAAATATCAGAGGAGCTCGCTCAACCTGAACAAATCATGAGCAACCCTCCTGTTTTACAGACTCCTATCAATGAGGAAAGAAACCTTAAAAGAGATATAGAGGAGGCCACTTCTTCCAGCAAGCCTATTGATCAAACTTTTGCTAGAAGGAAAAGTTTAAACCCCTATGCAGAACAAGAGTACACTAAGGAAACAATAGGAAACACAATGGCAGAAAGGACAGAAAGTGAGCAGACTATCCCAGCAAGAGGGACACCATCCACCTCACAATTCGAGGTAATGGAAAGACAACAGAGCACAGAGGTGTCCTCATTCAAAGCTCGTTCAGGACCAAACTAGGACATAAAAGGAAAATATAAATAAATTAAAGCAAGGAATGAGATACTGAAAGCTCAGACCTATGTTCACTATCTTAGAATGGCTCCAACCAACCAGACAAGGCTAATGTCATCCTTTGACGTAAAGGAAGGAAAGGTGCAAATGAGCTTCCTCAAGCCAACTATGGAACAACCAAGATCCATGGTCGATTATTTAAAGACTGATTTTGAAGTTTTGGCAAAGGATATTCATCCTATTAACCAAATAGAACTGCACAAACAAACTGGTGAGATGGTATATTCTACATTGACTAATAAGGCCATCACAACACATCAATTACAAAACTCATTACACAATACCACTACACAGCTACAACTGGAAAAGGCCTCCTCTCAGGCTAAAGACACCATGATAAAAACTTTAGAAGACTTGGTGGTAGAGTTGGGACATGATCCCAAGGATGTCAAAGCAACAGAACAATTGATTAAAAAGAAAAATGATGATATAGCTGCACTAAAGAAGCAGCTCAAGATCCCTCCTCTCCTCAAACTGCATAAGTTATAGAGAGGCAAAAGGAGGAAGAACTTATGTACTTAGTCCTTAAGTTAAATAATCAGTTAAAAGAAATTGAGAAGGAATTGGAGAATGTTATACAGTCTAAGTAGAGTGAGCTAGCCAGCGCTCCTCAGACTGTCATACCTACAGTTTCTACAGCAGTACCCTCCACTCTGGCAGCTTCCTTGGTGCCAACACTTCCACCAGTGACAGTATTTCCAGTAGCAGGGACTATTTCAACCACAGATACATCAACCAGTGTAGGGACGTCAGCGGAAAAAACAGATGAATTAATTAAAGCCATGGAACAAATGAGTATCCAGGCCACATAATTGAAAAAGCTAAGAGAACAAATGACAAGTTTGGAAACAAACTACGAGCTTGCACAAATTCATAATAAAGAAGAAGAACGAAAGAAACAAAGGATGGAGGAAAGAATCAGAGTCCTGGAGAAGGATTTGACATTAGAAAAACCATTGGGAGACATGAAGGATATTTTGTGGGCCAATATCATTGATTCCATCAATGATATTTGGCCTTCTATCTAGGAAATTTTTGAATAGACTGAATTGATCAAAGTAGCTATGGAAGCTATACAGAAGACTAAAGAAGAATTGGGAGATAAGCTTGAAGAGGCAAATCAGTTAATTAATTTCTTGAACAGTAGGAACAGGCACCAGCTAAAGGAGTTAGAGATTGAGGATAGAACAGCGACTATTATTGAAATAAAGAAAGTTCTCACTAAAAGGAACATAATGCTTAATCTAGAGAAAAGATGTCAGAGTATTCAGACATACATAGATAATTTCATGTTGAAATATGGCATTTTGAGAGAGAAAGGCCTTCCTAGTCCACTAGTTATACATGATAAGTTGATGACACAGGAAGACTATATTGAAAGATTGAATAAACAGGCCAGGAGTCAAGCAAGTTCTTGAGGGGTAAAAGCATTACCTACAAGTAAGGTACTTTATGATGGCTTGGAGAATCTATTTTACATAGAACATGAAGTAAAACATCTATTCACCAACAAACCCAATTTTGCTAGGTACACAGAAGCTGATGAATTTTACAGGAAGATGATCAGGATGAAATTACCAGATAATGAATGGTGGACCAATTTAACTGATTTACTATGAAGTTACTATAGTAAATCTGTGGAGTAAAAGATATTTACTAGGGTAAAGTCTAGTAATACAGGATGAAAGGATGAAACAACATAAGTAAAGAGTATCAGTAGGTGAAGATAAGAGTGAAGTTCAGCATATAAATACCAAGACAACTGCAAGAGCCAAATCCGAGTTCCAGTATCCAGCACATTCATAAATAAAGAGATAGCAAACAATCTATTTTCCATCTGTCTCTATCTTCGTGTGGAAGACAACTTTTGTTTCCTAAAATAAATCTCATATAGTTATGAGATATTTAGTATTAATTTTTGTATAAATACTTCACAAATTGAAGTAATTAGGGTGGATTAAAAAGCATTTCCGCAAATTTTTTGTTTGGAGCTAAAGGAGCTACTGTAATCAAGGCTAGACTGGTTTACTAGCTTAAATAAAGCTGAGGACATTTCACTCGATTCATGTGCACTGTGGGAAACAAATAAGTATCACTTCTCTGAGTTTGATTATTGTTTTCCTTTATGTTACGAAATATCATATGTGTTTCTTATAATTCTTAAAAGCAAACAAGGAGTAATATCATTAGAGTTAGCTTAAGTGCTCTCTGTTTTAACTATTTGCTCATTTAATGTTTTCTACTAAATTGCTTAAGTTTGGGAATTCTTAGTTGCTCCCCTACTTTTGTAATTCATTCCCTCTATTGGCCCCTAGTACAGGATTTTTAATTTCCCTTGCTATTTTCCAAACCTCCCTTCTTCATCCTAATCCCTGTCAAGGATTCTTCATTGCCCTTGGCCCTGGTTAAGATTTTCATCCATTGAGACCTTCAGATTTGTCCTTGTTGTGCTACCTTGCCTTGTGAACTCTTACCTCGGTGATTAATCAAAGCCTGATAAACCTTTCCTACTTGACTCCATAGCCTAATGGCCTGAATACTTTCTCTACCCATCTGTTTCATTAATTCCACTAAACAAATCAAAACAAATTCCTTAAGCATTAATAACTAGCCTAATATCATATCAAAAACAACGCTAAATTATAAAGATAGAGCCCTCTCTTGTCTTAGGTTGGCTATAACTTGAGTCTAAAAGATTGGTTTGTGGTTACCTCGGGCCATTCCTTCTTTAATAACTTCTAAGGAAAAAACTTGAGTGATAACAGGCTCTTTGTACATGATTTATGAGATATTGTTGCATAGTTAGGTTGCATCAATCTAATCTTGTCATTATGAGTGTGCTTCCACAAATAGATGTTCAAGCTACAAGTATTGTCACCCTTTCATCATCTGTCAGAGCCATTCCTCCCTTTACACGTAAAGTGGCCTCCAAAGAAACTTCAAAGGAAAGTGATGAGGAAGAAGTTGAAGTAATAAAGCCAATCATTCCCATTTATGGAGACACATAGTGCTTCATTAATAAGTTTACCAAGGTCACATGGGATAGTATAAAAGACACATTCATGCAAAAGAGGTTTGTTGAGAAATTGGAAGACGTGCAAGCATACATTAACATTAATAGTTCTAGAATTCATAGGATCGTATGCAGATTCTCGTGACCCCTTATGTAGAGGTGATTGAGTGGATTATCACACACATGGATGACTCTCATCTTGTATTTCGTAATGAGAGTGGCGGTGAGCTTTCCACCTATTATGGATAAGATATACAGACATACTACAATATGCTCAGGCCCATAGAATATGAAAACACTAACTTTTAAACCAGATGGGCCGACCTTGACATAAATGACATCATAAAATCATGGTGTTGAGAGTTTGCTAAGTTTCTCCATCGCCCATTTGCACTCTATCCAACTAAGATTCTCATATATGTATATCAGTATATGATAGCCATGTGTTTTCAATTGCATGGGTACAAGAACATTGAGGTGTTTGAGGAAAACTAGATATATATGCTCAATATGGTGGTAACCTGTGAAAATGTCTTTAATTGGGCATATATATTGTCATTTGAGTTTCAGCATCATGTGGGGAAGGAAAAAGAATCTTTGAGGGTGAAAGAGGCCCCACGATTCTATATGTATTTGTTTCTTTTATATGGAATCTGCACGCAATATGCTTTGCCAACACTATACTAGAACTAGACCCTTGAGGACAAGTTTCCATTGTACTTCCATTGGAGGGTGTTATCAAAATAAAGTTTTAGAGGTGCATATGACCAATTGGCTAAGCACTTCTTTGCAATTATCTTTCATATGATATTTGATTTCAATCCTCCTTGCATGACCGATCAGGCGAAGGAGTCACTATGGGATATCACAGATTGGTTTGAAGCTCCCAAGGGTACATACATGATATGTTTAATTTGTTAGATATCCCCTCATATCATGCCATTATACGCGACCAAGAAACTCGAATAAGCATGCATAAGATTGGTAGACATGAAATTGTAGAAATCATCCATACTCCGATAATTGGCAAGTTGAAGGAATTGAGTAAAAATTCCTTCAAGTTGAGTTTATGTTTATTCTAAAATAATTCCAATTGAATTGTGTATGTGAAGGAGATAATGAATATAAAACTCTCAACCATGAGGAAATTTTCCCTTATTCTTTTGTAATTTCCTCCAAATTGGTTTCACAATTCCCAAGGATTGATCGTTGATTGCATGTAACACTTGTACACTCAAGACTAGATTACAATTGATGTTACACTGCCTTGGAATCTCCACGACATCTGAGAAATTAGAATTCATTACATGCATGAGATATTTTTGGCTTATTGATCAGTTAATTGGGTGATCTATGAGTTATATCTTTGTCTCGCTACACAACCGACCTCCAACTAGTTCTATTAACTGTTCGAACTAGTTTAACTGAGTACCACTAGAAATAACTAAACTGGATTACTACAAATTAGTAATCAACACATGCAAACTAAACTCCAATCAAAATAAATTGAATTTACTGAGCTAACTGAGTGACAAGAGCCATGTCACCTCATTTAACTGTCTCCAAGTTGTTGGCGTGGAAATTTCGAATTTACTCAATTTGACCAAGGCTCAGTCAAATTGAGCCTTTCTTGCTACACTTCTCAACACTCCCTCTTAGCAAGAAAAGGGTTTTCAACCACCCCCATCCTATATTAATTTTTCTTAGGGCTATATTTTTCTTTGCTTTGATAATCACATTTCATCATTAACATATAAAAGTCATCCCATAGCATCATAAAGTTATTTAGATTTACAACATTATTCAGCAGCATATGAAATTATGTAGAAATAACAACATCATCATCATCAATGCAGTGGAACATAAAAGTAACAATACAAGAAAATCATTCACACATAGAGACACCAAGATTGGATGAAACCAGGGAAAAACCCACTATGGGGAAAACCCTTTCAAATTCTTCTTCTTATTAGATTTTCATTGAATGATTCAGCAAAGGAGAGTACAATGATCCATATCTTCATCCATAGAACTACCAAACAAAAACAACTAAATAATATCATGAGATGAACCCAACAACTCCAATAATCAAAACCCTGATTCAGAAATCTGCGATCAACTATTTCACCCTATGCTCAACAAGCAAAATCTGCGGTCAACTGAAAAACCAAACCATAGGTCCCAACTACACCTAAAGAGTGACATGTGTGCGGTTGAAACCTTCCAAATGCATGCATGACCCTGTTAGCCTGTGGTTATGACTAAAATCTGCGTATGTCATGCCTCTGGTCAGAAGCCAAAAACCCTAGACACGTGCGAGCTTCAAACCCTGCAATATCAAACTTGTGTGAATGAACTATCCATGAACTATCTTAGTCCAGTGTGAGAAAAACTAAAGAAATAATAATAATGATCATAATGATGATTTCCAAACGATATTGAGGTCACTTCTATTTATATCCTTCCAATGGGGTCCAATTTTCTTTAGAGCCGACTTGATCAAATGTGCACATGTGGGCTTTAATTCAAAAATACACTAAATTCCCTTATCCAAATTGAGTGCTTCAATGGTAAAAATTAGTCCTCTCAAAAAGAGGAATCTCGTCCCATGGTTGGAATTTGTCACTGTGCTTCCAAATTAACACTCTCTCTCAGCTAGGGAGAAATTTCAACTACATCATGTAATCACAAGAATATTGTCACTAAATCATATCCAATATCAAGTATCTCATCATCAAATGTCATCACTTCTCATATCTACTCATCTCTGATTACTCATTCTTATCCCTTGATTGTCCCTTCTCATATGCTAAAGATTCTTGAATCTAAAAGAAGAAGAATATGACGTCGAAGGGGATCCTAAGCTACCACCCTTTATCCATCAGGGAGCTAATGCTACTATGTGGTAAACATTAGTGGGGAGCCAATTCTATGATCTGCATCAACATCAGAGAGCCTAGATCAATCTGTAATAACGTCAGGGAGCACATCTCAACTTGAAACCACATCATGGAGCTTAGTATCAACCCGGAATATCATGGGGGAGAAAACATCTCCAACCCAATATTGAGTAATAGGTGATATAGGGGAGAAAATCTAAATTCATCATATTTCCCCACTAATATTCCCAACAAAGACCATCAAGAGTCATGTGGTAGAACATCTGCATCATAATTAGCTTGGGTTGTACACACCCAAGTACACTCTCAACCCATTGGTCAAACGAGGAGCGGTAATCCCAACAAGCCGAGGTTGTGGGTATGATGCTAACTGGGGTATACTCTACAAAGACCAAGATAGGTTAGAAACATCTCCAACCCTATGGGTAACAGATAGGGGAGCAACATCTGAGACCCTATTGTCCAGAGATCCCTCAACCACAGGAGCCCTCCTTCTCAATTCTCCATGCTGGGAGCTCAGATAGGGGGGAAGGGATGGTTCAAATGGAAACAAGAAGCCTATGTTTGTCTCGTATGACAATGTCGTCTCAATATATGAAGAGATCTGATTCCTAGCTATATACAGGATTCTCTTCCAATCGAATCCCACTCAATATTATCAAAATGTATCCCTATCATATCCAGAATCTACGCAAATAACTCTTTAAAGTTCAACTTGCCTCACATCTAGCTATGCTAGCAAGATCATATTCAACCTTGGTCATGGTTAAAGCTACTAAATTCTCATCAAAAACATCATACTAAGGCAACACCCATATGTGTTCATCTCATCAATAATGATCCAAACAACATCAATATATCTATGCAGTCACATATCGTAGGAAGAATGTCTCAGATCAAAAATCGATCTTCCCTTACAAATATCTCAAAGTGTGCTCAAAGGAAACTCAATGTGTATGAAGAGGATAAATCATGAATTTACTCATATTCTATGCAAAACATATAAATATATGGACAATTTTTCACATGGAACATCAATGATTCAATCAATTATTGGTTTCCAATCCATGTTCAACAATATCTCTTCATAACTTCTTCAAATTCAATTAGAGTGTCCAAGGATTTGCATTTCCATTTTACAATAATTCTTCAATAACTTCACAATATATCTTTTTCTTTTCCAAACTTCAAAAAGTAACTCATCATGCCATGGTCCGTCATTTCAAACTTTAGAGATTACTTCCCTCTTACTTTGATCATCAGAGGCTCATTATCTGTTAAGAATAGATCATCAGTATATAAAACTAAAAATAAAGTTCTACCTTAGACCACTTTTTAAGTATAGATTTGTATTTGCACATCTTCCTAGCTTCAAGGGGTAACTGTCAATGCGGACATACTAGGCTCAGGGATTTTTCTTCATACAATTCTTTCTACAAACATAACACTTGACCAAACCAATACTCAACCTCATACAAATCAACCTTGTGTAATCAAAACAACTAAGTCAGCTCAAAGCTAACATCAAAGTCACGAAATTTTCTTCCAATATCACTATGAAACACTCAGACCAGGTTTCAAGTCGAGCTCACATCAAAATACTATTGTTATGTCGACAAATTTTATTTACTAAGCCATGATCATAATATAAATTATTTTTGTCACTAGATGCAAATGCATATACCAAATATAACTATAAGTTTCATCCATTCATTGTGATATCACTGCATATTGGTTCACAACCTTTTATACTGCAACTAATGTTCCAAATCTAATGAATTCAATACATAATCAATGCCAACCTTAATCACTAAAAGTCATTATGCCCATATAGCATTGTCATCGAGGAAAATCATTAGTCATCATGTACTAAATCAGACCAAAATATTGACTTGTTATCACTGTGAATTCAAATAATCCATAATCCAAAACATATCTATGAAGCATGAAGCATCATGTCAAATTTCTAAAGCACCATCAATCATCCAAGCCAATATTCTCACTAACTCAAGCCAACAGACCAAATCTTTCCAAAACCTTGCAATTACTAGTTTCAAAACAAAAGGACATATTGATATGTATATTCTAGTCACCTACAAACACAAGTTTAGTAAATACATTCATATTCTCTATATTAATTCAAACATTTAAACTTCCCTACTCATATGACATTCTAGCTCCATATTTGTAGGACTGCCATACTCCTAGTGCATTGTTGATTTTATGTATAAAGATTCAATTTTTGACCTACAGGTATAACCGCACTCATAAGATATCTTTTGTGTGGTTGGAGGCCTATAACCGCACTGATAAGTTTTCTTCCATGTGGTTGGGGATTATAATAAGAGAAACCCTATCTTCTCAAACCAGAACTTGTTGCAGACAAACAACATCAGATATTTGTCTATTTATGTCCAGAAAACCCATTTAAATCGTAAATAATCTTACATATATTTAATGCAAATGATAATAGGTGTAGGGAACTTATGAAGAGTTTCCCTCTTAATGAGAAACCATTTTAGACTTCATATTTATCAACCTGTCTATAATAATATTTTCATGCATCAGCGAAACTGCTAAACCATGAAATCAAACTATATCAAGTTCCAAAACGTATAACCATCATGGTCATAACATGTTAGCACCAGCTACTTCATCATCACATATGCCATGACATCAAACTTTTATTAAGGGTTAGATTCATATGATTATGACAACTGACAGGTATATCATCAAAGATCATGAACACGATATCACTTGCATAGATTATTTCATCAAGTCAAGGCATCCAAATTTACTACATTGTCAAAATTACTAAGCCAAGGTCGACAAGGGGATATTGAGAAACAATATTATTGATACACTTCTATCAACATGGTTATCATGCTTGTCACAAGCATTAACAATCATATCAAAAAAAATGTATCTATCTTGCTTCATAAAATCAAGAAATCTATCATGTCTAAGATGTGAGATTCTTTGCCAAATATCAAGAGCACCAATATATCAAAAAAAACAATGTTTCTATGTAGCTTTACCATGAATTAATAGAATACAAGATACTTTTCCAATACTAAGTGAACCATCTCATCATAAGTACCATGAATCAAACTTTCATATGCATGATTCATTTGTGAAGGTGACATTCCCATCATACCTTAGGGCTTACCTTTCCATCCAATATTGCAACTGAAACATAACATTGAAATAAAGAACCATACATACCTTGTAGTATTCAAATACTTGTGCACCTTCTTATTTGACATTGCTAGCTAGATCACTTTGTCAACTTTTCATCAAGTGCCTCTTTTATTTTTCCAGTGCTAGCTCTTCTCTTCCTGCACTAGCCATCTTCTCTTGCACCTCAAATTATCTTCAAGATGGATTCACTTATCACATCTCATCTGGAGGTTAGAAGTATCCAAATACTCAAATATACATGTAGGAAGCATAATCAATGATCAAATCGATAAATATAAACAAAATTAAATACATAAAGAAGTAACAAAAATAAAATAAATAAATAAACACTTATCTTCAATGATAGGTGATCATCTCCCTCTTGAACCAGCCTTCAAGAGTCATTACCATCCATTAACCATAGATTCATTACCATCCACTAACGATATGAAAATTTTGCCTTCAATATTTCAACCAACTTCATCAACAACCAGGCCTAATAAATAATATCCCATCTAGGGCTTCATCAAATCTGTCACAAGTACTTAAACTTCTTCACATTAATCATGCTAGGGTTTCTAGATTGCATATCTCAAATATTTTCCATAAACCAAGGTCTCTTCCAAACCCTAACCTTATAGTATCCATCAAATCATAATGCACAAATTTCCTAGGGTTACCTTCAAACCATAACATTCTTTTAGGTATCCACCATCTTCTCTTGCTTCCATCAATGGTGTCTTCATAGAGGTGACCTCAATGACTTTTCTTTATCCAAGCTTATCTGTTAATTTTTCTTAGGGTTATATTTTTCTTTTCTTTGATAATTGCATTTCATATTTAACATATAGAATTCACCCCATAGCATCATAACCTTATTTAGATTTACAACATTATTTAGCAACATATTAAATTATGTAGAAAGAACATCATCATCATCAATGCAGTGGAACATAAAAGGAACAATAGAAGAAAATCATTCAAATATAGAGACACCAGGATTGGTTGGATACCAGGGAAAAACCCACTATGGTGAAAACCCTTTCAAAATATTCTTCTTATTAGATTTTCATTGAATGATTCAGTAAAAGCAAGTACAATGATCCATATCTCCATCCATACAACTATCAAACAAAATCAACTAAACAATATCATGAGATGAACCCAACAATGCCAATAATGAAAACCCTGAATCAGAAGCTTGTAATCAATTGTCATTGTCTGCAGTCAATTGTCGAACCCTGCAGTCAATAAGCGAAATATATGGTCAACTAAAAAAACAAACCATAGGTCCCAACTGCACCTATAGTAATGTGCATGCGACTAAAACCTTCAAACTGCATGCATGAGCCTACTAGCCTGTGGTTATGACCGAAATCTTTTTGTGTCATGCATGTAATCAGAAACCAAAAACCCTAAACATGTGCAAGCTTCGGATCCTGCAACCTCATACTTGTGTGAGCGAACTATCTCAGACCTGTGCAAGCTAAACCAAAGAAAGAAGAAGAATGATCATAATAATGATGTCCAAATGAGGTTGAGGTCACTTGTATTTTTATAGCCTTCCAAGGGGATCCAACTTTCTTTAGGGTTGACTTGATCAAATGTGCACATGTGGAATTTAATTCAAAAATACACATTCCCTTATCCAAATTGAGTTTTTCAATAGTCAAAATTGGTCCTCTTGAAAAGAGGAATCTCATCCCATGGTTGGAATTTGTCACGAGGCTACCAAATAAACATCATTTACTTGTGGAATTCGAACTTCCCTCTTGAAAAAGCCTTTGTCAAAATGTCATCATCTTGTTCCTCTGTCTAAATATATTGTAGCAACATTATCCTCCTCTACACACAATCCTGTAAATGATGATATTGGATATATATATTCTTAGATCAATCATGAAATACCAAATTCTCAGAGAGCTTAATGAAACTATAATTATCACAATAGATCACAGGTGGATCAATCTCTTGACCAAACAATCCCACAAGTATCTTTCTCATCCAGATCGCCTCACATGTTGTTTGACTTGTAGCTATGCATTCACATTCTGCTTAGCTGAGTGCCATGGACATTTTCTCCCTACTGTACCAGGAAATTGTTGTGAACCCAACACTAAAAATTCCACCTAATGTACTATTTCGGTTGAATGGATTCCCTGCCCAATTTGGATCTGTGAAGCCACACAGATTCACTCCCTTTGTCCATTTGTACCATAATCCATATTGGGTAGTGCCTCTGAGGTAATGTAAAACATGCTTGGTTGCCTTCCAATACAATTTGGTCGGCCTAACCATAGCTTGGCTTAGTTGGTTGATTCCATAACACATATATGGTCATGGTATCACAAGATACATCAGTGAACCAACTAGCTGTCGGTAAATGGTAGCATCAACTCTTCACCTAAATTGGTATTATCCTCCCTCCAGTTGGTCATTAGATGTGTTTCCATGGGTTTACAACTGTTAGGGTCCCACCCTAACCCCCTTATTCATGTCATGGGATCACGTCATAGTCAAGAGTCAATAAAGCCCATATTAATATTTGTAAGTGGTTAACCCAGTTAGTTGCAAATGGGACCACAATTAGTTGTAATTGGGCGGTAGTATTAAATAAAGG
>APFE030388718.1:1207-36101 GCA_000404065.3 Pinus taeda | reverse complement strand
TCTTCAGCAGTTTCCGCAGCTTCAGCCTTGAGGACAAGGCTAGTCTTAAGGGGGAGGGCATGTTAGGGTCCCCCCCTAACCCCCTTATTCATGTCATGGGATCACGTCATAGTCAAGAGTCAATAAAGCCCATATTAATATTTGTAAGTGGTTAACCCGCAATTAATGAAGGGACCACAGTTAGTTACAAATGGGTAAATGGGCGGTAGTATTAGATAGATGGTATTAATAAAACCCACGGTATTGACACGTGGTATTGCATGTATGATTCATATATAAAGGATAGAGACTCCCTGCGAGGAGTATCGTGTCTTGTTTGTAATCGAGCTCTGCTCTATTGGAGGTTGCCCCCTCGAAGAGGCCTGTGAACATTTCTCTCTGAGTAATAAAATCATTGCTATTCTGTGTTCTGGGTATATTTTCTTCGCATATTCGGTGTTCTCGGTATTTTTTCTCGCATATTCTCGGTTCGGTATTGCTTTGCAGGTTAAGAAGCATAACAACAACTTTGTTGCGGGTGAGAACACCATAGGGTCTTGGGTTGAAAACCCCAACAGAGCGGAGGGAAAACAGCAGCAAGAAATGCTCAGACAAACAATCTAAATGCTTATTCTATTGAACTGGGAAGAAGTGTCCTTACTCAGGGGTCCTACATTTGGGTAGATTCCGTAGGGTGCAAACCCTCTCCTTCTCCTAATTCCTTTGAAACCTATAAACTATTCAAACAAAGAATATACAACAGTAGAACGTAAAGCATATTCATGATATATAAGTTATATCATATAAACGAATGAAAAATTACGCATTAATATAAGATTTATAAACAAATCACAATATAGATGAATGCATAAACATATTTTAATATTAGGAACAGAACAACATTTATTTATTGATGTAAGATACAAGAGAGGTGGAAAACTACAACCTGAGTCTTCCTCCATCTCCAAGCATCCTCTGGATCCGACCTTTCCCGGCCTTATCAATCTTCCTCCATCATCATACACAAGGATATCTCAAGAAGGATGAAGGATATCTCAAAAGAGGAAACAAGGGTTTCCTAAAGCTTTGGGGAGTGCAAGAGGCACAGGGATTTCCTCAGACTCGATCAGGGATACATCAACTATAATATCAAAGTATGAAGTTGATCACTGAAGTCAGAAAGTTGATCCAAAAAGTAGCAAGTCAAATGGCAGAATAAATGGTACTACACTGCAACTCAGGTGCCAACATATAGGATGTCATTGTAAGGAACTGCAACATATAATATGGATGGTGTCAACTAGCAGAAATAGGAGCAACTAACAAGTGAACCAAAAAAAGTTTATGTAAACCCGAGGTCTTCATCAACCGTCGTGGTACATTTCTACACAATGGGAATAAATGATATGAAGTCGACCATGTGAGAAATTGTTTGATTACCGGTCATTGATGTATATCATTAAAAAATGCTAGACTACTCACTGATAATGATGACAAGAGCCAAGGCACCCAGTACAATCTAACAAGTGCGAATAAATGAGTTGTAGTCGAACACTTGGAAGAATTTGTCAATCGGGAGACAATGATTTTTTCCCACTGTCGATAGTGAAGGAATCTGCCACTGATGACTACAAACCCTAAGGTACTGCCAAATGGACTCTAGATCTCTTTCCCAAAGCAATGATCTAAATTCGATGGGAAAATATCTGCTAGAAGGAAGGCACTAAGGCATCCTTCATCAATCTAGCACGATTATAACTCGTAGGCCAATAATGTGGAAGGAATTTGATGAATAAAGATGTAGTAACCCAACTGAAGCACATTTTTGGTGTACAAAATATGTAGCTAGTGCACGATAGAAACCCTCTAAACCAACCAATAATGAAAGCTGACATAGAGGCGAGGAATCCACCAATAGGGTCAAATGGAAACCAAGGCATTGCACAAATCCCAATGTGTGATAATGAATGTTGATGTCGACCACAAGGGAAACCACTAACTCAAAGACCCATGATACTGATCGATGTCGAGCACAAGGTGACCTATCAATAATGAAAGTAGGGCCAGGGTGTGGCTCTAGATCTTCCCTTAGAGCAATTTGTCGTAGTCAATAAGAGCAAGACCCGCCAGTAAGAAGTCAATGGAGACCTTCTTAAACTAGCACGAGAAAAGGACCAAGTAGCTGATGTGATAACGAAAATGACTCTGACAACTAGGGATGGTCGACTGAAAAATAGGTCAAGAGACACCGTAGAGAGGTCGACTTAGGTTTACTTCCCTTGAACAAAATCACGACTCAACTGTGACTACATCGCAGCATATGATAACTTTGTATAAGTTTGTCATGCAGGAGGCATAAGCAAACTCTCCATATGATTGGAAGAGATAACCAATTAGAGGAGTACTGACTCAATAACAAGGCTAAGGTTCTCCTAATTCAAACTAAAGCCCATCCCAATGGAGGAAAGGCTTATTTTTTGAGTGCTTTGTTCAAGGGTAACACAACTTTAGATGCCATCAAACATGGAAATAATGTCCTATTCCCGCTCTTTTTTGGGATATATAATTTTTGTCTTTTTCATTTATATGAAGCCTGAAAAACATTATAAGAATGTTATAGTACAGTGGAAATAAAGAGTGTCGAAAAAGGAAATGCTCTAGTTCCTAGGAGGGGAACATTCCTATGCTCAATGCAAGGTGGTGAAACTGGTCAATGGCACTCAAAGGAATGTTCTTTCCACGAGCGAAAGAGTGCGTCAAGATGCAGAGGTTAAGTGATTGCATGGTTCATTTTGCAGAAGACATGGTTAAAAAGTGGCTTAAACACGAGTCCAAGTGAAGTCAGCTCAAGGCCAAAAGGTGCAAATAGTCAATATGCAATGCAGCAATATACCTCAACGTAAAGGATCCTCTAGGGTATAAAGCCAGAAAAATAGTGAAGAAGAAAGAGAATGAGTCTTCCTTGCACAGGTCATGGTGGGACTAAAGAGGAATCCCAAGCCTAAAAACAAGAGTTCAACATGGGTGCCAAGGGATAACAAGGTACTATCTAGGGCGCCCATGATAAGGTAGGCTCTACCACACAAGTTATGACACTTTTAATCAATGAAAAGGTTCTACATCATATCTTGGTGGGGTCAATCCTAAGGCAAAAAGGGGAAAGGAAACTGATAAATGCACAATGCGTGTGAAAAACCTATCCTATATGCCAGTTTCAAGAACCAATACCTGTCAGAGTGGGTCAACCATAAAACTGTTCAAAGGAGAAATCTTCCAAGTTCTGTAGACATAAATAGGAACACTAGACAAGAAGTTAATACATCCCATATTTAAACTTCAGATAAATTTAAGCTTGTGTTATAGAATACAAAACTTGAAAATACGTACCTTATATGCACAATATGGTACAGGGAAACATGCAGCCTTGTGACTTACGCATAATAGTTCTTTAGGAAAAACCCCTTGCGAGGCTTGGGCCAAGGACTCCTTTGGTAGTTAAAACTCATGGTTCAAAAATTTCCTCCTGTGAAGGAAAATCAAATTCCAAGAAATCATGAGAACTACAAGGATCAAAAGATGGAATTAAGGGGTCCCATGTCCCGTAGGAGGAATCACTCGGTCAACTGCCGAGACCAAGTCCCAAGAAAGAAAATAATAGTTCAAAGGATCCTTCTCAGAAGCAATTGAACATTGAGGATTCAATGCCACATAGTTCACCCATGGCGGGGTAGAGTCTACTTGAACACTTGAAACAAACCAAGGGGTATTCTATAGTAAATTCAAATTAGGGTGGTGATTATCAAATACAAGTTGATCAATAGTGACAATATTCTCGTTATGAGGAAAACACATCACTCGAAAGAGTGCAGACATCACAACATTCATAGCATAGACATAATCATTCCCAAGTGACATATTAAAGTCCAAAAGGCAATAAACCACCATCTGATCGATAAAAACAGTTTTCTCACCTAAAGTAATAGGCAATTGAGGAAGAACACCCATAGATTCACTAGGTATTCTATCATAGGCTAACAAATGACTATCAGTTGTCAACAACTTTGGAGAACCCAAAGCTTTCCAAATCAAGGAGGATATAATACTTGCATAGGATCCTTCATCCACCATACATTGATAAATGTTTGTGGAATTAACTCTAACCTTTATTTGGAAAGGTGTAGCCGAAGGAAGACGAGGCTTGACAAGACTATCCCAATCAAAAGAGGCACTCCTAGAACTTGGAGGGGGAACAATTGAAGAAACTAAAATGCCCTATACCAGAAGACTTTGTACTTGAAATCAAACAGACTCTTTTGTTAGGCACTTCACCCCCTAAAAGAAGAGTGAAATCAACCAGAGATTGCACTGTCTTAACCACATTATCAACCAATGATTGATGAGATTGTTGATAAACCATATCAAATTCAGGAGTAGAAGAACCATTAGACTTAGACCATATCATTTTTACCTCAGGAATACCAGGGTATAAATGAGTAAGATGGTATCCCTTGCATATCTTACAAGGGAACTTAGGTTTAAAACTTCTATGCTTAGGTTTATGATTAACATTCAGTCTGCTAACATGACTAATAGTGGTTTGCGGAGAGTCCCCAACATGACTTGTAGAGGTCAGTGACTCTTTCCCAAAAGAGATAGGACTTGTGCCTGCAGCCCTACTCACAGAATAAGGTGAGTCAACAGAAATATCACTGAAAGAGGTAGGTGACCCATTACTAGTATGACTCATAGTGACTAGACTTATGCCCCCAACGTGACTTGCAGCGGCTGAAATCTCATCTCCAACATGACTGGCAGAGGTTGATGATGCATTGCTAGTTGACTTGCAGTGACTAGACTTGTGCCCCCAGCTTGACTTGCAGTGGCTGAAGGCTCATCTCCAACATGACTAGCAAAGGTTGATGATGTTTGGATAGAACTATTCTTCTTCTTCATCTTCCTCTTTCTCTTCTTTTTAGATCTCTTATTACAAGAGGGAGGGGAAAAATGAATCCCAAATTTCTCTTTTAAAGAAGTTGAGAAATTAACACCCACTTGATGCCCTTGAAATAAAGCATTCATTTGAGAAGCTTCAAGAACATTAGGAATATTCGGAGTGGACCACAGCCAAACTAGTAGTCCAACATTTAATCCAGGAATATTCAAAGTGGCCATAAAGGGGGTACCAACATTTCCAAAGAAAGGAAAAGTACAAGGATCCCCTTTTGGAAGGGTACCTTGGTTGGGCTCCACAGGAATATTGGTCGTACCCAACTTATTCGCAGATCCTTCCCTTGTGGGATTGTACAAATGACTTTCCAAGGAAGATAGATGCATAATCAAAACCTTTTCCTAAAAGGAGGAAACTCCACAACTTTCAAAAAGAAATATCGACAGCCTTTCAAGATCGATGGAGTGGTAGGTTAGTCACTCAGAATATAAGATCAAAAAAGTGACAAGACAAAAACTCCTAAATCCAACTCAATATAAAGAGCAAAGAGCACTCAACTATAAAGTCCCTAAATATGCAACCAATCAAGCAACTTCCAAGTATTTCCGCTGCGGGTGATGAGGACCGGACACCAAAATACAAGAAAGTGAAGTAAGGGACCTTTTGAAGATAGTTTGGGGTAATAACGGCTGAAGCCTACTAGTGAAGGTAATAGAAACAATTACACTGACCTCTAGACAAAATCCTTTGTCGATGCAAGCACCCAAGCTTCGAAAGGGTACCCTCCAGAAGTACTAATGAATGTGATGCAATGCCTGCCTCAGGTGCCACAGGATTCCCCTCTGCAACCCCCTATGTGATCCCTATAAAGGCAACTATGGGCACCAGTTCGTATCAAAAGTCAGGCGGAACAGTCGTGAAGCGAGATCCAATAAGTAAGAGAGGGGGTATCTCTCTTCCTTGTCTTCACTCTCCCTTGTGCTTGACTCCCAGTAACAGAGCTTTCCCGGTCTTTCTAATGACACTAGATTTCACTCGTTATTCAACTTCTATGTTTGATAATTTGAGTGGCCTTGGAGAGTTAACTCTCCACTCACCTATTCCAAGTCCCTAAATAACTTAAACTTGTTGGTGTTTTTTAATGACAAATTAAAAGGTTCTAGTTCTTTTTATTAAAGCACTTGATTTTAGAGGGTTTTTCTTTAAGTCATGGGTAAAATGAGAGTGAAACTAATGATGTTTTGACGCAAAAGAAATAAATAAAAGCTTAGCTACATGAAAATGAAGTTATTTTCTTCAATGAAAAGGGATTTCTATAGATTTCTACGAATAAACTTGTACAAGCAAATTTTCTTTTCCCAAAAAACACACTCCACACACTCAAAAGCTAACAAAAAGACTAAAATGTATGCAATGCAAACTATAATGACGGTGCATGGATACTCATACAAGAAGCAAATTCGTTGCCTTACAAGATCAATAATCCAACTTGAAAGTAAAGAGGTCAAAAATTCAATAACAAACTTCCCTCAAAACCAAGCAAAACAAATTGAAAAAAATATCACAATTGCTCAAAAAACAAAACTAAAAGAAACCAAAGAATCAAAAGCTTGGAAAGAAAAAGAAAGGCAAAAGATATGTATTTGTCTTTTAAGGAAACTAAATAAACTTTTGAGGTCACAAAAAGAACTACTAAATTCCAAAGATCAAGAAACAAGCACAAGTCCTTAAACTTTGCCAATTTTAGAACTCATTAATAAATGAAACTTGAAATGAGGAGGACTACAAACTTGTACAAACTGATATGAATAGTAGTAAAATGATTTAGAAAACTGATAAAATGTCAAGGAATAAAACTCTCAAGATTGCCAAAGAGACACTTAAAAGGGCATGAAAAACCACAAGGTCAACTAAAAGGGAAAGCCAAGCAAAGTAATTTGAAATCTGGGTTATAAATGAAATCAAAACCAATTTCTTGTTTTGGAAAACCAGAACATCTAAGAACTTCAGACGGAAGCCTTGAACCCAAGACACAAACCAAACACTTGCTCAGAAATCAATCTTATGCCAACTAGGCTTTTTAGCGAGAAGGAGATTTGAAAAGGAAAACTTGCAGGAGAACTGAGTTCTTCAGACAATGAATGACCATAAAACAACAGAAATCACCAGGTAGAAGACCTAACTGGGAAAAAATATTTGAAAAAACAATTCAAAAATTTGTATATGCGACTGTGTAAAGACACATAAGCATGCACACGCGTTTCTAACACAAGAAACTCGAGTATGCACGAGTCCATTTGAGGAAACTTGCGTGTATACGCTATTGTAACCCAAGAAAAAAGCATATATGAGGCTCAATTAAGAAAAACCAAAAATCAAGGCCTGATCTGAAAGATCAGACTTGATGCTTAGGAAGCTAATGAGTCAAATAACACTGTAAAAGCAAGAAATCAAGAAAACAAACCTTGATCAAGAACAAACCACCCAAACTAGGAATAACAAGAATGTTATCCCTAGTGGAGTTGCTAACTCTATTGTGGGTGAGAACACCCTAGGGTCTTGGGTTGAAAACTCTAACAGAGCAAAGGGAAAACAGCAACAAGAAATGCTCAAACAAACGATCTAAAAGCTTATTCTACTGAACTGTGAAGAAGTGTCCTTACTCGAGGGTCCTACGTTTGGGTAGATTCCACAGGCTGCAAACCCTCTCCTTCTCTTGATGCCTTTGAAACCTGTAAATTATTCAAACAAAGCATATATAGTAGCAGAAACTTAAAGCATATTCATGATATATACGTTAGATCATATAAACGAATGAACAATTACACATTAATATAAGATTTATAAACAAATCACAATATATATCAATGCATAAACACGTTTTAATATCATGAACAGAACAACATTTCTTTATTGATGTAAGCTACAAGAAAGGTGGAAAACTACAACCTGATTCTTCCTCTAGCTCCAAGCAGAACTGTCCTCCGGATCCGTCCTTTCCCGATCTGAGAAATATTCCTCCATCATCATACACAAGGATATCTCAAGAAGGATGAAGGATATCTCAAAAGAGGAAACAAGGGTTTCCTAAAGATTTGGGGAATGCAGGAGGCACAGGGATTTTTTTAGACTCAATCAGGGATAAATCAACTATAATATGAATATCTCCTTTCTTCCCCCTTAAGGCATTCCCAAGGAGGTTTATTTATAATTCTCCAAATTAGTTTTTTCAATTGGGAAATAGTTGGGCCACGGGCTATAGGAGGTGAGTAATAGGTAAAACCCATGAAATCTGCCCGAAATTAAGGAATTTTATTATTTTTAAGTGTTTTAACACATGTACGTGGGTTGGGTATATGCTGACCCGCGTGTACATTCTTTATCACGGGGAAAAGTAGTGTATATGAAATAAAACATTGTTTTTTAGATTTTGGACCATGTCTAGAAGGAAGGGTTTCCCTAGGCCATAATGTCTTTCATCTCAAATTCCCTTGCAAGTCCTCCTTACAATATCTGATCAGTTGCTCATCACCTGTAAATATTATTTTTATTAACATAGAAAACAATGATAAGAAATTTACCTTCTACCAAAATATGATAAAGGTTCGCATCCAGTTCACTTTTGGTGAAGCCCAATCCAGTGAGATAATTATCGATCCGAGTGTACCAAGCTTGGGGTGCCTATTTGAGACTGTACAGTGCTCACCTGAGTTTGCACACATGAGACTCTCGATCAAATGTCTCAAAAACTTTTGGTGTCTCTATGTACACTTCCTCCTCAATAACACCATTGGGAAATGTTGTTTTTGCATCCATTCGGTGGATCTTCCACCCCATTTGCGCAACCAATGCAAGAATATATCTAATGGATGAATACCTTGCTATAGGAGCAAAGGTTTCCTCATATCCAATTCCCTCAACTTGAGAGAATCGTTTTACCATAAATTTGGCCCTATACTTCTCTATGCTTTCATTTTCTACATGCTTAACCTTGAAGATCCATGTCAAACCCACAACTAATTTATTTGTCGATCTCGAGACCACTTCCCAAACATTGTTCTTCATGATGGATTTGTATCCTTTGACCATTGCATCAACCCAAACTAGTTTCTCAACTGCTTACTCAAAATAGGATGGCTCAATCTTAATAAGATCAGTCATTAGAGCCATGTAGCCAGTGTACCTCTCATGTGACCTCCTTTTCTCGCATAAATTTGAAGGAGCTCCCACATTCTCCCTCACATCTTGCACTAATCTATTAGCTTCCCTAGTTCTTTTTCTACCTTCTCTAGATGGTTTTGCTTGAGTAGATGTCTCCACTCTGCCTCCTCTCTATTCCTCCATTTGTGGGTGCTCCACAACTTCTTTAGGCTCCTCCTTTGGAGCTAAAATCTCCTCTTCTAGTAGGATTTGTAGTTCCCTCGCAAGTGAGCATCTCATTTATTTCTATTCATCAAACTTTACATCCCTTCACACAACCGTCATTCTAAGGGAAGGTAAGTACACATGGTAGTTGTGTGGAGTTTCGATGTAACCCAAAAAAATTCTTAACTTTGTTGTCGGCTCAAGTTTCTTCCTCGAACCTTTGGAGACATGGAAATAAACAAAGGCTCCAAAAATTCTGAAATGAGACACATCCATATTTCTCCCCAAGAAAGCCTCCTATGGTGTAATCATATCAAGAATTCGATGAGGACTTTGGTTCTACAAGTAGAGTGTTGTGTTACTACCAATATATGTAGTGGTAGGCCTTGGTCATGTAGCATAGCTCTCCTAGCTCCCATAATGCTCTAGTTCTTCCTCTCAGCTACCCCATTCTGCTTGGGTTATGGGGAGTTGTTAGTTCTCTTTGAATTCCTTATTTGGAACAAAATTCATTGAATACATTCGAAACATACTCACCTCCACTTTCACTCCTGAGAGCCTTCACCTTCTTTTCGAACTCTTTCTCAACTAGTGCCTTGAATTCTACAAATTTTGAGAATGTCTCGTCCTTCTTCCGCGTGAAGAAGATCCAACACTTTCTTGGGAAATCATCAACAAAAATAACATAGTATTTATGTATGGCAGTGGAGGATGTCAAGAAGGGTCCACAAACATCAGAGTGGACTCTCTCCCAGACAGCATGTACTTTGTTGTCTCAATCGCGGAATGTGGATTTTACATACTTCCCCAAGGTACAACCCTTGCAGAAATCATGTTTCTCAAGTGATCCTTTAGGAAGGCCAATGGTTATTTGCTACATAATTTTTAAGGCGCCATGATGTAAATGGCCCAATATCTTGTGCCAAATTTCACCAACATAGTGACTCTACACTTTCTCTTCCTTATTGCTTAATGCAGCATAATATTCCACATCAATTTTATATAGGTTCCTCACATTGACCCTGATATGCTTCACTTGCCTAGTAGCTATGTGTCTCAAAAAGGTTTTCCCTTTACTAAAGATCATATCATAGCTACGGTCTTCCAAAAATGCTATAGAGATGAGGTTCTTCTTCAGGCCTAGTACAAACATGACATCTTTGAGGCAAAGAGGGGATCTCAACTCCCTCTTAAATTTTATTGTACTAATCCTGGTAGAATTGTAACTTCTATCATCCCCAAGCTCAATATGCATCTAGATATCTTTCTTTTCCAGGTCACTAAAAAAACTCTCTACACCCTATCATGTGGAATGAGGCACCTAATCCATATATCACACACTCCCCATCACAGTGTTGGTCATGCATGCGTTCAGGGTGAAGTATAGATCGAACTGTGAAGCTAATGCTTCACCTGTTGCTCCTCTTGAGTTCTTCCTTCTAGACATTTTGTGTGGACACTTTGTAGCATAGTGCCCAAATTCATGATAATTGAAGCATTTTATTTTGGACAAGTCTTTCTCCTTTCCCCCTTTGGTTGGATTCTAGTTTGTTTTGAGATTTATTCCCTTTTCCCTTATTTCCCTTTCCAACCAATGAAAAGGTTTCTTCATCCTCTCCCTTGGATGAACTTCCATCTCTAGTATTTCGCCTGATTTCTTCTTGTACCAAATCAGACCATAAGCATTCCCAATTTGATAATTTCTCCCGCTCGTTCACCGAGTCCTATTAGATATGCCATATTTTGGGAAGGCATAGAAGAGTTAGGATCACTATTTCATCTTCTACAAAATTCACACCAAACCCTCCAAGTTCATCACGAACTTGTGTAAATCTTGTGATATATTGTAGAATAATATCATTCTTCTACATCTTAATGTTTCGAAGTTTGTCTTTGAGGGCTATTTTTCTATGGTCTCTACTATTCTCGAATAGCTCAGTCAGTTCCTTCCACATTGTGAAAAAAAATTCTTTTCCATAGGGATTTGAGATAATGTGGTACCTCACTCCCTCCAGGATTATTCTCCTTTCTTTGGCTACACATTTCTTCCATTGGGCTAGGTTTCGGGCATCAACTAATCTTGGTTTTGGAATGTATGTCTTGGCCTAATCCATCAATCCACTTTCATCAATCACTTCTACCATGCGATCCTTCTAGGAAATGACATTTGAGCTACCTTCGAAGGCATACTCTAAGCTCATTCCATTGAAGGCCATTCTCCCAACTCTGAAGAAATCTTGCTACACTGAAGCTACAAATTTGAACCTCCTGAGGAACAACTTCGAAATTCTTGTTATAATGTGAATCTTGCTCTGATACCATGTAGAAATATGGTGATATAATTGAAATTTCTCAAGAAATTTAATCTAAATCAAGAGACACAATTCTACTCTACTACTCTATGGAAATTAACTCACAATTTAGGACGACATTTGCAAACATGCATCAATCACATACACAAGTACACAGATTTATCTAGGGGAAACCAACTGGTAAAAACCCCTTAAGCATGCTTGCATTAATCAATTGAATAGAGAATGTATTATAATTTCTTGCTCAATTTGAGCTCAACCTGCAAGTGAATAAATGTTCTCTCTGCTCAATGAAAATGTTTGACCCAGACTTAGTCAATTTCGACCTCCACTTGAGCCATGATTTCCTTGCGTAAATATTGAGAAAATTGGCCTCTATTATTTAGGAATTTCCTCCAAATTGATTGCACAATTCCCAAGGATTGAGCATTGATTTCATGCAACACCTGTACACTCAAGACTAGTCTACAACTGATGTTACACTACCTTTGAATATCCACCATAGTTGAGGAATTCGAATTCCTTGCATGCATGGGCTATTTTTGGTTGATTGATTAGTTAATTGGATGATCTTTAAGTTAGATTTTTGTCCCACTAAACAACTAACCTCCATCTAGTTCTATTAATTGTTATAACTTGTTTAACTAAGTACAACTAGAAATAACTGAACTCGATTGCTACAAATTAGCAATCAACACTTGCAAACTACTATCCAAGCCCATTAACTTGAATTTACTGAGCTAACTAAATGACAAGAGCCATGTCACCTTAGTTAACTGCCTCCAAGTTGTTTTTTGATGTGGAAATTTCGAATTTACTCAATTTGACCAAGGCTTAGTCAAATTGAGCCTTTCTTGCTACACTTCTCAACATATAAGACTCTAACAATGCCTTCACAATTTCTATGAAGGATAATCTTGGTCAACTGGATCTCCTGAAGAAGAGGATTGTCTAGACATTGAAATGGTGACAACTTTCAGGAAGAGGAGATTTGGCACACACTTATTGGATTAGGAGTGTTGACGGATGTGTTCAATGCAAGAAATAAATTGAAATTGTTACCTATGGAATCTTGAAGAAACAAAGGATAACCATATAGATAATCATTAAGTTTAAATAAATATCTTATCCATATTTTCAAAAGACTCAAACAAATGCTTATGCTTAGAAAAATTATTCAATACACATGTTTAATAAGAAGTGTTGTAAGAATTATAAATGTATGGAGTTGGCCAGATAGTGTTGACATAATGACAAGGAATAATGGATGAAGAGGACCATGTTGTTATTGCATATGAAGAAGCATTCAGGAACATTATTCCAGTGAAAGAGAGTTCTTGAAAATGGTGGGATACTAGTAAAAGTGACACCTAAAAGGGTGTGAACAGTAAAGATCATGTTCACTTTAAGGGTAAGGGGATTGTAACCTACCTATAGTTTAACCCTATTGATATTGTAATTGTGATTAATTATATTATATATCCATGTATGGGAATGTAACTATAAATATGAAAAAGAGCTCGAATAATTGTAATTATAATATAATACCAATTGATGAAGAGGTGAAGCCTTGATATGGACCATGAAAATCCATGAAGAGGAGGGAAGCTAGAAAGGGGAATGGAGAATTAATTTTTCCAATTAATTATTGGTTGTGTCAAAGGATCATGAGACTAATATTTTCAAATGTTCCCAAGAAAGTATCTAATAGGAAGGTGTAATAATTATTACCAGTAGTTATGAGAGGTGTGGGGTAGTAGTATGAGAATTTCTCAAAGGTATGGATAGTGTACCTCTATAAGGCTTTTGGGGACTAACCAAAAGATTTTGATTTGACCCCATGGAAAACCCTGATAAGAAATCTATCAAAGAAGTTGATTTGTGAAAGAGGAAAAAAGGAAAAGAAGCATGTGCAAGTAGAGGAGGAGAAACATTCTTGGAGAGAGGAAGCACTCATGGAAAGGCATATGAAGAGAAGACAAAAGCACCCATGAGAAGGAAGGAGAATGAAGGGTTGAAGGAAGAAGTAGGAGGTGTGTCTAAAGTGGGGTTAATTGAGAGGAGAGAATTAACACTTTGGGAAGTGTGAGAGTACTAAGACAGACAAAATAGTATAGAAATGAAGAGTTTGGACTAGATGATGTTGGCATTATGATACAAGTGTTGTCCTTGATGGCAACTCACTCAGAGGTATGATACAGGTGATGGCAACTTAATCATATGGCAGATCTAGTGCAGTAGATCAAAAGAGAGATATACGCAGGTTGACCATGATGAAAGTGCGTAAATACGCGGGTTATCAGAGCAAAAGGCGCATATACGTACACACGCAGGTTCTCAGAAGGAAAGGCGCGTACATGTCGGAAACCATGGTTTTGGTCCGTGGTATTGGTCCATGGTATTTGGTCCAAAGTAACGACCCCGGGTATTGGGTCCAAGGTATTTGTTCGACATGGTTTTGGACCATGGTATTGAGAGAAGCCTAAACCTATATAAGGAGAAGATCATTAGAGTGAAAAGTGTGAGCAAGTGATGAACATCTGATAAAGTGTGAGATCTAGATGCTGGTTATGGGTTGGTGATGCCTTGCTTGATCTGAACCAAGGAGGTACTCATGTGAAGGATGATGAATGATGGATTGGGATCTCAAGGCTTGGAATGATTATCTTTATATGGTTTGAGTATGGATAGACTAGATCTATTGACGCATGTTTATTATATGAATGTTATGATCTGGGTATGTTCTGATGTCTGAAATAGCTGCAAAGTTATGAGGTAGAATTTGCAGATCTATATGCGGGTTGTCTTTGGTAAAAGCGCATATACACACAGGTTGGGTTCATCCAAGTAGTGTATACAGTATGAAGTTTGAAGTTTCCATTGGATCTGGTTGTTTTTGCAGAGTTATGTAGTGTGTGATTGTGTTGTTGACAGGGTTTTAGTATTGGGTGATTCAGAGATTGATGACGCAGGTTGTATTGCAATGATGATTGTTTCATGGATCCAGTATGAAAATTGATGAAACGTGGTCCCTGGATGATCGTAGGCCAACACCTACATACTGGTAAACATATTGGCCAGTACAAGAGCCAAGGGGTTGTAGCTCCCTTCCAGGAGCAGCTGGAAAACGAGTGAAGGTTGGAGCCTTCTGTAGGCCAGCGCCTACGTACTAGTAAATGGAACGGCTAGTACAAGAGCTAAGAAGGTTGTAGCCTTCTACAGGTAGAAGCCTACGTACTGGTAAAGGACTGCACCAGTACATTGTAAAGAAGTTTCTTATTAAAGGAAGATAGAAACAAATTGCAGCAGGTGGTTTTCACCCACATTGGGTTTCCACCTTATATCATGGTGTTCATGTGTGCTCTTTATGTGTGATGATCTGTTCTGTTTACTGTTAATAATGTTCTGATGCATTCACTGAAAATGAATAACTAAATCATAAAGGTTATTGGATGTACGCTAGTTGCTTTTAACACAGTCGCGTATATACGCAGATATCCTTAACTGAAGTAGCGTATATGAATCTAAGTATGAAAATGAAAAAGTATCTGATTTGATAATACTGATTCACCCCCCCCCTCAATATTATTTCCAACAATTTATTCCATGAGGATGCATGCCGTACAGGATCTGAAATGGACTGTGTCCGATGCTGTAGTTCGGTGAATCGTTATAAGCGAATTCTGCTTGAGCGAGTGCATGATCCCATAACCGTGAAATTTTCCCAGTCAAGCTCCGTAACAAGTTCCCCAAACTCCTGTTCACCACTTCTGTTTGCCCGTTAGTTTGCGAATGATATGTAGAGCTGAAGTTCAACTGTGTGTCCAACTTCTTCCACATGGTGCGCCAAAAGTGTCCTGTGAATTTTACGTCCCTGTTAGAAACAATAGATCTGGGTAGGCTGTGTAATCTAACAATATCCATGAAAAACATGTGAGCTACGTGAGTGGCATCACTAGTTTTTCGACAAGGGATGAAATGCACCATCTTCGAAAACATGTATACCATTACCATCATCGAGTCATAACCTCATTGTCTTCTAGGCAGTCCTAAGACAAAGTCAATGCTGACTAAGTCCCATGGTCTACTTGGAACAGACAGGGGTGTGTAAATTCCAGTGTTTTGACTATGTCCCTTCACCAGTTGGTAGACTTTACACCTACTCACATATCGTTGTACATCCCTTCACATTCTTGGCCAATAATAGAAGTGTCCGAGCTACTCCAAATTTTTGTCTATGCCGAAATGTCGAGCTAGACCTCCGCTATGCTTCTCTCGTATAATATTTTCTCTCATCGAACAATTAGGAATACATAACTGTTCCCCTCTAAATAGTAGTTCCTCCTACAAGTTGTAGTCCAACCATGGACTTTTGTTCCTCAGCACGGGATTTTGATAAGCTTCATAGGCCTCTTTGAAATCCATGTCGGTATGGTACAAATCTTTCAAATGCTCTAAACCCAACACTTGTATTGTACTTTCCTATAAGAGCAAGGCTCTTCTGAGCAATGCATTCGCCACCTTGTTGGCCTGCCCGCTGATGTGTTTCAACACAAAGGTGAAACTTTGCAAATACTCCACCCACTTGGCATGCTTGTGGTTCAATTTATGCTGTTGCATTACATGTTGTAGCACTGAACTATCAGAAAATAACACAAATTCACTCCCCAACAAGTAGTGTCTCCAATGCTTCAGAGCTTGGATGACAACATAAAATTCCTTGTCATATGAGGAATACTTCTGCCTACTTTAGTTCAACTTCTCGTTGAAAAATGCAACAGGTTTGTCTTCTTGGCTGAGTACAATGCCAATAGTTGTACCACTTACATTGCATTGAACTTGGAAAAGCTTATTAAAATTTGGTAACCTTAAAATTGGCCTTTCTGTAATTTTCCTCTTTAGGAGCTGAAAGTTGTCCTCTGCTGCCTTGGTCCAACAAAAAGGTTGTCTGGCCTTTTTGATAGTGTCCAACATAGGCACGCATATTTCACTAAAATTTCTTATAAATTTGTGATAAAAACTCGCCAGCCCATGAAAAATACGTACCTCAAATAAGCTTTTTGAAGATGGCCAGTTAATGATTGCTGCAATCTTTTCGGGGTCCATCTTTAACTCATTTTTTGCAATTACAAAGCCCAGATAAATCAGTTCTCTTTGTAGGAAAGTACATTTTTTCAAATTTATCAGCAGTTTATTCTGCTGCAATTTCTCCAACACTCTTCGAACATGTTGAAGGTGCTCTTCTTTAGTTCTGTTGAAAATTAATATGTTGTCAAGGTACACTATCACAAACTTTCCGATGAACTCTTTTAGCATTTTGCTCATCAATCTCATAAAAGTACTAGAGGCATTACTCAAACCAAACGACATGACTAGCCACTCGTACAACCCTTCATTAGTCTTGAAGGCTGTCTTCCAGTCATCTCCTTCCCTAATCCAGATCTGATGATAGCCACTCTTCAGATTAATCTTCGTGAAGTATGCTGCCCCACTTAGGTAGTCCATCATATCGTCCATCCGTGGTAGGGGAAACCTGTACCTAATGGTGGTTTTTTTGATGGCCTATGAATCTGTGCACATCTGCCATTCTCCTCCTTTCTTGGGAGTGAGAACTGTTGGTACTGCACAAGGGCTCAAACTTTCCCTTATCATCCCTTTATCTAGCAACTCATGCACCTGTTTCCTGATCTCCTCATTATCTTTGGGGCTCATCCGATATGTTGCCTTATTTGGTAAGCTTGCTTTATGTATAAAGCCAATATGATGACTGATGCTTCTTTTGGGAGACAACTTGTCTGGCGAATCATCAACTACAATGTCTCGAAATTCCTACAGCATCTCTTGAATTTCTGCAGGCAGATCATACATTTCTATGTGCAACAACACTGTCTTTGCTCTCCTCATAACAACATAGTTCACTTCACTTTCCTCGATCTGTTTCACAAACTGTTTTCCACCTATTAACAATGCTTTCATCCTGCTTGCTTTTGTTGTCTCCTCTTCTTTGATGGGTACAAGCGTATGCTTAATTCCATCTTTAACAAACTTGTAGCAGTTTGTTTTCCCATCGTGTACTACCTTCCAATCATGCTGCCATGGTCTTCCTAGCAGTATGTGACACACGTCCATTGGCATAATATCACAAATAACTTTGTCTTTGTACTTGCCAATGTGAAATTCAACCTCACACTGTTCATCAACCAACAGTAGGTGGCCTTTCTGTAGCCACGATACCTTGTAAGGGGTGGGGTGCTTAAGCTGCTTCAAACCCAACTTCTCCACCATCTCGGTGGCAACCAAATTATCTGTACTCCCATTATCAATGATCAATTTGTAGCACTTCCCATGTGATTTGCAAACTGTCCGGAATAGTGCTTTCCATTGGGTCTGTTCCGCTGTTTCTTTAGTTGGTTTCAGCAATACTTTGTTTAGAACTAAGGCCTCCCCTGTTTCCGCTACATTTTCTACTTCTTGGGGCAGTGCCTCAGCTACCTTAGGTTGTGTAATAAACGTTCCTCTCTGGCTAGCTTGTTCTACTTCAGGACATTCAAAATATTTGTGCCCCGACTTGTGGCACTTGTAGCACTGATAGTTGGCTCCTCTACCTTAGCCATTCCCCCTTCCTCGCTGATATGACCTACCACCTCTAGTGTTGTCTCCTTTCTATGTTGTTCCTGAAGCCTTGGAGCTACTACCCTCTTCGCTATTACTGGCAGTTCGTCCTCTACCATAGGACTGTCCTCGTCCTCTATCGGTTCCCCGTCCTCTCCTAGCATTTTGTTTTCTAGTAATCTTTTCCTCAGCCTTCACAACACTTTGATAGGCTTCTTCTATATTTCTTGGGGAAAGAATGCTGATTTCGTCCAGTATTTCCAGTCTCAAACCGTTTACATATCTTGTTGTCTTCTCCGGAGTGTCATCGGTATAACCAGCTCTCAAGTTCACCTGGTAGAATTCTTCTGTATACCCCCTTACTATCATCCCTTTTTGTCTTAAATTCTGCATTTATCAGTAAAGTGCAACTTGGTAATCCTTAGGCAGAAATATGCCTTTTAGCTCGACCACCATCCTTGACCACTTCTTTATCGGTAACTTGTTCATCCTCCTTCTCTATGCTTGGACACTATCCCACCACAGGGCTGCGTGTCCCTTCAATTTGGTTGCACTGAACTTGACTCTCCGGTCCTCACTGATCTCTTCACTTTCAAAATACTTGTCCAACTCGCTTACCCAGTCCAACAGAACTTTTTTGGACAGGCTGCCATCGTAGTTAAGAATCTTTGGTTTGGGCTTGCTGCTGGCCAATAGAATCGACCTCAACAACCTCATCTTCGGCCCTTCCTCATCTGATCCATCTATTGTCACTATGGCTTCTTCCTCATTGTCATCTCCTACTTCTGGATCCCTTCTCCTTCCTGCCTCCACTACCTCTAAAAGAGCAGTAAGGATCCTTATTTCTTCCCTTAGTCCTTCGTGTGCTGCTCTACGCACACCTCTCCTACGTCCTCGTCTTCCAACTTCCATATCCTGGCACTTTCAATTTCCTGCTCTGATACCACTTGATGGGTGCAACCCACCCTTGTCACACTTACCAACATTAATAATGTGATTAGGAATGAATTTAATGATGAGAAGTTGGATTACATATGATATTTTTTTATTTGGCGGTTGATTGCAATGATATTATAAGTGATTTGGGGCCCGCACTTACGATTTGTACCCACACTAACGAATATTGGACAAGTGTCCACTCCTCGGAATTGTCACTCTCGCTTTGGTATGAGGGTCTCAAACCCTATCCCCCAGTCATTTTGCTTGTGAACTGTTGAGGTTTGAGGGTTCTGCAATAGGGTTATGCTGCACGGTTTTCTTTGTGTAATATTATGCTGCCTCTAGTACTCTGGCTCAGCTCTTGACCTAGAAACTTTTCTGCTTCTCCATCTGGTAATGAACTCTTGTTTGAACTTGGTTATTCCATTATTTGTTTCTCTGTCTGCACTTAATCTTTCTGTCAAATTATGGATTATAGTCTGCTTGTTGGAATCTGGGATTTCTCTATGTACAAGTCAATGTTGGTTGTTTAGCTGGATTGTGCAACTCCTTTTGGTCTTGAATACTTCAATGCGACTATTCGTTGAGTGCTCTGGTTGTATTTCTTTGTTTCGTGGACATGTTGCGTTCGCAAGGTCTCGGTTCGATTTCTTCCGCAATGTTAAGGTAAAATTTTGTTCTCTGCTATCTGTTCTTTCTTCTTTTCACATTGTGCAACTGACGCACTTGCTCCTTTGTGAGCAGAGTGACCCTAGGTGACTGCAATGTAAGCGTCTTGTCTCTGCAAGGTAAATTCGACCCTGGCTTCATTGTTTTCTTTTCAGGTCTTTACATTCTCTGCCACAGATGAATCACAAACTTCGGTTGATGTCTGTCATTGCAGGTATGTTCATCCTGGAGGGTTTTGGCTTCGGCTCCTTGGTGCGCTGGCTTGACCTGGGTAGGGTCGTTCCTTAATATTTGTGTTACTTGTATTATGTTATTTGTAGGCTAGGGTTACAGCAGTTGGTTGTAATGACTTGAGACTGCCATCAATATGTGTATGTAGGCTATTAGACTTGCTTTGTTCCTCTTGTGGCTAGTTGCTGTAGGGTTTGGTTTATGGATAGGGTTTCTAAACCTGTATGCTAGGATAACCCTTCGAACCTTGTACACTGTTATTGCATGGACTATGTGTATAATAAAACAGAGGTTTTGTGAATGTATGTATTCGAACAGAGATTCTTGTGCTTATTTTATAAATGAAACAAGAGGGTTTATTCTTCAGAAGTACCTATATGATTTGTTTGACTTTGCTGTTCAAAAATGTTTGCATCTTGTCTCTACCTTTGATGCTCGAATTAAGTATAAAAATCCAGGATTCCTCTGTGCTCCTTTGATTGATAAATTCAGGGACTATATGCCCTCGTTTCTGCAACATATTCTTTAATTATGTCTGCAAACTTGTTTTGATTTGTAGGCCTACTTGAATCAATACAAATAGAAACACGTTTGTGTGTACATGCTTGTGGAATAAAACAGAGAATGTACTTACATTGTTTCTGGCAATTTAACAGAATGACATATAGATAGATAGTTATAGGATATTGGAAAATAGTCTGTGTGCTCAGAGATATTTTATTAGATTTCACTCTCTCCAAAAAGTCAAACCTCTTACAATTTCATTCTGTTCCTTTTCAATAATTATATAGAATAGTTTTCTCCTAACTGTTGTTGGTTACATTCTGTTGGTTACACATTTTTTTAGTTCCAAAAATTGTTTATTGTCCTACGTTACAATCTAGTAAAAGTTGACATGAAAATAAAATCAATTACTTGCAACAGTTTGCCTAATTAATCCTCTACCTTCCTACATACTGTTCTTTACTAAATTAAAACAACATAAACAAAAACAACTACAATTTTCACTTAGCAATTTCCTTTTCAGTCCTCTCAGAGACCAAATAGCCTTTCGTCATGATGACCCGTCAGCTAGATGCTCCTGCATCACATATACCAATTTTTATATTGGTACCTATTTTTAATATTGTTATATGCGATGTTCATTTTGTTAAGAAAAATCCTTGATGATCCATAAATTACATATTTTAGAAATTGTAATGTTCATATTATTTATTGATATAATATCTAGTTCTATTATTCGAAGGAAGAGAAATATAGTAGATGTTATTACAAGTTGACAAAGAAGATTGAATCAACCTGTTATGCTCTTGACCTACGAGAAAATACCAGAATACCAAATATGCGAAGAAATATACCCAGAACATAGAACAATAAGAAATAACAGCAAGTATTTTATTATTCAGAAAGGAAAGCAATGTTCACTTGCCTCTTCGAGGGGGAAACCTCCAAGAGAGTTGGGCTCAATTACAAAATAAGACATAATGCTCCTCAAGGGGAGTCTCTATCCTTTATATAAGATTCATACATGCAATACCATGGGTCAGTACCATGGTTCTTATTAATACCATATATCTAATACCATGGGCCATTTGCAACTAACTGTGGTCCCTTCTTTAAATGTGGGTCAACCACTTACAATTATTAATATGGGCTTTATTGACTCTTTAACTAAATATAACTATGACTCGAATTTATTACATAATTAAGGGGGTTAGGGCTGGACCCTAACATGCCCTCACCCATAAAAATAGCCTTGTCCTCAAGGATAAAGCTGCGAAAACTATTCAAGAATAGTGGTTGGTTCCCAGGTTGCATATTCTAGAGATGTGTCTTTCCACTTGACGAGGACTTCCTTGATCATGTGGCCATGCAGGTGTCGTTCTCGCGTGTCAAGAACCTATTCAGGTTGGAGCCAGATTGAACCTTCTTCATCCAATTCCAGTAGACTAGTTTCAATTCTGCAATGGTTCCCAACCACTTTCTTAAGGCATGAGTCGTGGAAGACGGGATGGATTTTTGCAGTGGGTGGCAAGGCTAGCTTGTAGGCTACTTCTCTGATGTGCTGAAGTATTTGATACGGTTCATAGAATTTTGGAGATAATTTCTAACACCCCTTGTCTTTGAGTGATGTTTTCTTATATGGTTGCAACCTCAAGAATACTTGATCCCCTTCTTGAAATTTTCGCTCTAAATGATGTTGGTTTGCTTGTTGCTTCATGTGATTTTGAGCTTGATGGAGATTCTCTTTGAGGTGGGCTAGCATGGTTGCACAGTTCTGTAGGAGTTTATCCACTACTTGTACCTTCAAGCATCCCTGGATATAAGAAGTAGGTGAAGGAGGGAGTTGACCTTAAACTGCTTCATATGGAGTCATTTTGTTGGTGGCATTGATAGTTAGTATTATACCACCATTCGGCTAGAGGCAACCATTGTACCCATAGATGTTGCTTTTCTGAAGTGAAACACTTGAGGTAGGTCTCCAGACATTTGTTGACTGCTTCAGTTTGGCCATTAGTTTAGGGATGATAGGAAGTACTGAGTTGTCATTGGGTACCTTGTAGCCTGGAGAGTTCATGCCAAAAGTTATTGTTGAAGATCAGGTCACGATTAGACACAATGGAAGTGGGCATGCCATGCAATTTGAAGATTTGGTCCATGAAAGATTGAGCCACCAAATTTGGTGTAAAAGTGTGGGGTAGGGTGCAAAAATGAGCATACGTAGAAAGTTTGTCCACAACTAGCACGGTGACTGACTTGTTGCCTGACTTCGGAAGACTCGCAATGAAATCCATAGAAACCACTGTCCAAATTGAGGCAGGGATGGGAAATGGCTGTAATGTGCCTGGGGATTTGACTGTTTCTCCTTTGTGGCACCGACACACATCACATTCAGCTACAAAAATAAGAATTTCCTTTTTCATGCCTATCCAAAAGAACGAACGTCGAGTGCAAGCATAAGTCTTCTGAAAGCCTAAATGGCCTGCAGTGGGAGATGAGTGCAACTCTGCCAAAATGTGACTTTTGAGGGTGGATGTTAGTGATATCACTACTTTGTCCTTGTAGCGAAGAATCTGATCCTGCCAAGAGTAGCCCATTGTGGAATTTGGATCCACCTACAATTTATTAATGAGTTGGGAGAGCAAAGGATGTGAAAACCATTCCTTGCGAGCCTTTTCAATCCACTCTGGAATGGGAAGAGAGATTGCTAGCAGGGTGCTTTCCTCCTCAAATTGGCGTGATAAAGCATCCGCTATGACATTTTTGCGCTCTTTCTTGTAAATTATCTCATAATCTTATCCCAACATTTTGGCTAGCCATTTATTTTGTTGTGGCAAGTATAGACGTTGCTCCAAAAAATATTTAAGGCTTTGATGGTATGTATGGATTTGGAAACGCGACCCCAATAAGTATGGTCACCAAGTATCCACTGAATCTACGATGGCCATCATCTCCTTCTCATAGGTAGATTGTCCTAGATTTGTCCCACTTAGTTGTTAGCTAGTGAAGGCCAAAGGTAGAACTTCCTGCATTAAGACAACCCCAATACCCATACTTGAAGTATCACATTCAATCACAAAAGATTTGGTGAAGTCAGGTAGTGCCAATACGAGAGTGGAACACATGGCATGTTTGAGAGCTATAAATTCCTATTGCGCTTCATCATTCTGGATGAATGAATTTTTCTTGAGAAGGTGAGTGAGGGGTCTAGCAATGCGACCATAATTGCAGACAAATTTGCGATAATAACCGATGAGACCCAAAAATCCTCTCAAGCTCTTCAAGGTCTTTGGTTGAGGCCAATCCTGCATTGCCTGGATCTTTTTGGGATCCACCCTGAAACCTTCACGCCCCATAATGTGGCCCAAATACTCAACTTCTTCCATGCCAAAAGATCACTTGGACAATTTGACAAATAATGTATGCTTCCGGAGCAGTTACAAGAGCATATCTACATGTTGAAGATGTTTTTCCCAGGTGAGGTTGTAGATGAGGATGTCATCAAAGAAAAAAAGGACAAATTTTTTGAGATATGGTTTGAGCAGGTGATTCATGAGGCTCTGAAAAGTGGATGGGGCATTACAGAGACCAAATGGCATGACCAGGAATTCATAATGGCCTTCATGAGTTTGAAAAGTAGTCTTCGGAATGTCTACTTCTTTCATGCGAAATTGGTGATAGCCTGAGCGAAGGTCAAGCTTAGTAAAGAATTGAGCCCCATTTAGTTCATCCAACAAATCATCAACAACTGGGATGGGAAATTTATCTTTGACCGTCAGCTTGTTGAGGGCCTTGAAGTCTGGACACATATGCCATTCCCCATCTTTTTTTGAGCACCATGACCACATGCGATGAATAAGGACTAATGCTAGGATGAATGACATTGGATTCCAGGAATTCCTTGATGATTTTTTCAATTTCATTCTTTTGGGAGAAAGGATATCTATACGGGCGCACATTTGATGGTTATGCCCCTGGGACCAAAGTAATGCTATGATCATGTTCCCCTCTCGAGGGTGGAGCTCATGAGGCTTGTCAAAGACCTGCATATGGTAGTTTAAGACCTATTGCATCTCAGGATGAATATGAAGGGAAGTGGGTTCGAAGGCCTGAATGGTATTAAATTAGGCTATAACTCCATGGTGGCCCTTTTTTAACAAATTTTCCATCCTATGCGAGTTGATGATAGAAGGAGCACCTGCCTGGAGTTTGCGGAGGGTATGTGTGTAGTTATTCTACTTAAAGCTTATATATAACTCCTGGAAATCCATTGTGATTGGGCCAAGTGTGCGGAGTGTTGGGTTATGTTATACTCTTTCCATGTCTAGCCCACGTAGTTAACCGGGGGGCTAGAAGGGGGAAAAGCCCCCCCTTCGTTGCGCTGATTGTGTAGCAGGGGGGAGTCACAGGGGGTTTGAGGGGTACAGGTAACCTAAGGGTCGTGCCCCTACAAATTTTTGTTTTGGACCCTATATTAGGTTGGGCGGACCTACTTATGGTTTTGTGCATGTTTTTCATACATGTTTTTGGACGCGATGGTTTTCAGTCCACAGTTTTGGACGCGATTGTTTTTGGTCCACGGTTTTGGACGCGATGTTTTTCGGTCCATGGTTTTGGACATGATGGTTTTCAGTCCATGGTATTGGATGCTTCGACATGTATAAATATGTATTGTAAAATTGAAAGGAACATAATGAAAAATCAAGCTCGTAGTCTCGATTTTGGGATCCAGGGGAAAATCTCTGTGTATATGTGTTTTATGTGTTATGCTCTCGCATTATTTATTTTCTGTGTTTTAGAATTTGTATGCAGGTAATTTCTATACTGGGTCAAAACCTACATGAAGCCATTCAACACCCAAGACAATGTCACACCCACCCAAGTTGATGGTAAACATGTGGGTCTTTAGGTCATAATCCTCCATTTTAAGTTTGTCATTTTCACAACGGCCTTCACATTTCATTGTCCCCCCATCAACAATCTAGACCTGGAAATTAGAGACTGCTTTGACAGAACAATGCATTGCTTCAACGACTCTTTGATGAATAAAGTTATGTGTACTGTGACTATCAATCAAGACTACTACAGGGTGATGCTTAATAAAACCTCTGATTTTGAGACTTTGGGGAGAAGAAATTCCTACCAAAGCATGAAGCGAGATAACTGGTTCTTTAGGTGTAGCTGGGGGCTCATTGTCCGGTTGGTTGTCCTTATCTTCCTCCTCTGGTTCCTCAATTGGTGGGGCTTCCTAAGATGAATTGTGATCTGTAGCATCAATTTGGAAGAATTTGGGTTCCTTGCATTTATGCCCCAGGGAGTATTTCTCATCATAGTAGTAACAAAATCCTTGCTTTCTTCTTTCTGCCATTTTCGCTAGTGACACCTTTTGAACCTTAAGTGTTTGGGTAATGCTCGGAGCCTAGGTGGGGCATCCCTTGGCTATAAAATTTGGACGAGTCGACTGGGCCGCTAACACGCGTTCTACTTCACGAGATATCTTGCAAGCTGCCAACCATGAGACTGGGTGTTGCAGTCGGATGTGGGCTTATATGGCGTCTTTGAGACCACTGACAAAACATTTCAAGTAGAATTCATCTGCTAGACCTCTTGTGAGGGAAGCTAATGCTTCAAAGGATTTAATATATTCTTGCACTGTGCCTGTCTGTCGGAGCTTAGTAAGATGACCCAAAAATTTAGATTCATGGTCAAAGCAATCAGAAAGGGCTTTTGAGAACATCTACCAAGCTATTGGCATTACATAACAACGTTTATGCCACTACCACCATTTCCATATTTCTTGGTCCAAGTACAGGCTTCCCACACTTAGCTTAGTCACATCATCTTTGATGTGATTCAATGTGAAATATTGCTCCATTTGTGCTAGCCATATGGCCGGATGAGAGCCATCAAATTTATACATGTCCAACTTGGGTGGTCGAGGCTGGGAATATTGGTGGTTTCCATAGAAGTGAAGAGAATGGCTAGACTCGCCCTCAAGGTGTTCATTAAAATCATATGCCTCTGATTGTTCCCCCGACTTGCACTTTATGATTGTGTCATTTAAGGTCTGGATCTGCTTCGTTAATGCCTCCAACTTTTGTTCAAGGGTGTCTATCTTCTCATTGCCCATAGCTTGAGCTTTGGTTTGTACCATGCACAAATCCGATGCACTTTCCATTATTGTGAAAAAAAATTGGGACCACCTGAAATTTTGAAGCTGATAAGTGAATGGTACCACCTTGCTTAGCCCGTCGATCTGATTCTTATGGGCTAAGTATCCTATAAGCATCTAGGGAGGGTTTTTTTTTTTTTTTTTTTTTTTTTTTACTTCGAAAGGAGTTTTACTCCTCGCTTAGGAATACTGCAGTAGTCGATTCCCAGATCTGTCAGCGAAACCCTTAAATGCAAAGTATGAGTAGGAATGGGGCAGTGGTCGAACCCCTACTGCTTGATATGAATGGCGGATCTAATTATTGTGATTGCTACAGAACCCAAATTGCTGGATCTGAATGACGGATCTGATAGATTTGAATGGTGGAACTGATTGTTGTGGCTACGACAAAACCCAATCTGCTAGATTTGATCTGGCAAAGATGATGTGTGATGTAGAGAGAGTTAAGGGAACTATGGTCTCGAGGAGTGTCAGGTGCTATAGATCGCAATACACATAAGGGTCTGATGGTAGTACTTGGCCCAATCTTTCAGGGCACTGACCAAGGAGGATCAAGCGTACCCTTAGCCATACAACCCGACTACCCTATTGTACGCGCGAATAATCTCCCCGAGTGCCGTTCTCGGTGTACTGTAGCAACAAGACAACTGACAGTTTATCTATGGCGGGGTTTCAAGAGAGTCTAGGGGGCTTCTAATATACCTAGAGGGTACTTGGGAAGACAGTCCATGCGCGGTTTTGTCTAATGCACTACTACTCGAAGGGGTACCCACAGGGGTTACAAGGGAGTCCAACAAGCATGACTACCTCTTGTATTTCCTTCGTGCATGCCTCTCCAAATCCGTAGGTTTATGTGCTCAATGACAAATCCCATGGTTTAAAGACGTCGGAACACGTCTCTAGCCAAAAACAATTGTGCTAAAAATGGAGATCCCATCGGCCCTAGAAAGTGCTCTAATACCACTTGTAATGCTCTTGACTTACAAGAAAATACCAGAATACCAAATATGCGAAGAAATATACCCAAAACACAAAATAATAAGAAATAACAAGAAGTATTTTATTATTCAGAAAGGAAAGCAATGTTCACTTGCCTCTTCGAGGGGGAAACCTCCAATAGAGCTGGGTTCAATTACAAAATAAGACACGACGCTCCTCAAGAGGAGTCTCCATCCTTCATATAGGATTCATACATGCAATACCATGGTTCTTATTAATACCATCTATCTAATACCATGGCCCATTTGCAACTAATTGTGGCCCCTTCTTTAAATGCGGGTCAACCACTTACAATTATTAATATTAATATGGGCTTTATTGACTCTTTAACTAACTATAACTATGACTTGACCTTATTACATAAATAAGGGGGTTAGGGTTGGACCCTAACACAACCATCTTTAAGATATCATGTGAAATTAGTTATGAAAATGCAAGTAGGTTGCAATGTTAAATTGTTAACTATGTTAAATATGTTCTTGGGGTTGGGGTCATCTTGAGGACAAATCACTCTAATACTTTATTTTGTGTTTTTTTGCCTCATTTGTAAAACAATAAATATTAATTAAAATATATCAGTATAAGATAATTAGATGAGAAGTTGATTGATGATGGAGAGCGTGATATTTCTTTTAGTCAAAACATGCATATTTTTCATTTTCCCTGAATTAGAATATGTTTTGAAAATTACTTTCTATATATAGAAATTTAATTTATTATATTTTTCTGTTAAATAAAAATATTTTTTAATATAACTTGTATTAAAAAAAATTATTCATATACCAAATATAAAATTTTGTTTGAAATGATCCTCAAAAAGCATAAATATCATGCACCAATATTTATAATAACATTATTTCTTAATATTGTTAGATAAAATGTTCATTATTTAATTTATTATGATCCTATGAACTATAAGTTTTTGTAATTGCAATGTTCATGCTATATGTTGTCATCTGTCACACCATCTTATGTTTGTGTCAAATGGTTCTATTTTTCATCCTTAGTTCAGAGAAGGATAGGTGCATTCTTGGTGGACTAAAGGGAAAGCCAAAAAGGAGCATCGAAATTTTAGATCCGAAATCCAAAAGGAAGTGCTGAAATCCAAGAGAAAGTGTCGAAGTTCGGAGGCTAAGATCAAGAAGGGAGCCAAAATATCAGGGGCCGATATCAGAATGACCGATAAGAAGGCATATCAGGACTTCGAGATTTCGAAGGTCAGAACTAAGGGACCTCGACGGTTTATTCAAAGACGGACATGATATCAGAACCTCAAAGTGATATAATTTCAGAATCCTAGAGCTTTCAAAGACTTTCAGTTTCGTAACTCCTTAACAATTACAGTTCTTTAGAAGCCCCAACGTAGCGAGGAAAATAGAATTACAAAGGAAATCACCTGAAAAACCAAGAACCAAAGGACCCCTTTCTCTCTCCTCCGATAAGACATGCCGATAGGTGATTAGCTCCAAGAAGCAGACATGGAAGATGACATCAGCATGACGTGGCCATATGGTAGACACGTGAAAGTCGGATCTGGAATTTTTGGGGGCCTAATGGGGAAAATCTAGCTGACACATGTCACCACTCATGAGGCACCACATGGAGATCATGACTTCAATGTGACATCATCAAGGAGGTCGAAATTTCAGAGGAAATATATTTTGTAACCCTTGTTTAAATTGTCTTATAAAAAGTTCTAATCCGATGAAGGGGCTTTGATGTATGATTGGCACCTAGTCATGGGAACCCAAGAGAACCAAGGGTGTAGAGTTGGGTCAAGCACCAAGTACTATGAACCATATTGGTGATGTGAGCATTAGAACTCCTGTGAAATTTATTTTTGAAAAGGTTTCAATGAAAAAGGCTCTGATGCTGAATGAAGTTTGGTCATGAGGACCCAAAGGACCAAAGGTGTAGAGATCAGATGAGCACCTAAATTCTATAGAAAATATCAGAGGGAGGTGGCAACAAAACTCTATTTTTTATTCCAAATTGGAGAACTTCTGATGAGAGGAGCTATGATGGGGAGAGGCACTTGTTCATAAGCATTCAAAAGAAATAAGGGCAGAGCATGATTACAAAGGGAGATAGGTCCTTGCTAGGAGCTCGAAGGCTTTAGCACCCAAGCGCTAAGCCTACGGTCATAACACCTGATCCTATAGGGGAGAAATGGTAAGGGGGCCAAACTCAGAAGGGGGTGAAGTCATCAGAACTCTATGAATTTTTAAGATGCTTCTAAATAAAGTTACGATGAAGGAAGGCTCTGATACTAAAACCCCTAAGTGCTAAACCGATGGTCACATGTGGTGGTTCTATGGTATATGAACAATAAGGGGGCTAAGAAAAATGGAGCTAGGGGAATATGAACTTCTTGATTTCGTAACGTTATTTTAAATAGAGTTATGATGGATGAAGGATCTGATACTGCAACCCCTAAACACTAAATTGGTGGTCACAGGTAGTGATCCTATGGTTGATAAATGATAAAGGGCTAAGAGCATCAGAAGGTTACAATTTCGTAACATTATTTAAATATAGTTACGATGGACGAAGGCTTCAATACTACAACTCCTAACCGCTAAATCGGTGGTCACAAGTGGTCGTTATATGGTGTATGAGCAATAAGGAGCTGAGAACAGAGGGGCCTAAAGGCATTGGAATTTTGTGTTTTCGTAACATCATTTTAAATAAAGTTATGAGGCGCTTTGTAAAGACCAAAAGTTGTATACGTAGTGGAAATATTTAAAATACTTCAAATATGAAAATTCCCATTGTAAGACATGTAACTATATATATAATTGATGTAAGATGATTACAAATGAGAATGAGGGCATGCTTATATAAACTAGGCAGGCGCCCTTTCATGAATGGTCATGCCTCTAAGACATGCTTCTTCATTACTAACTAACTAACCATTAGTTAATTAATTATTATTTATATTTTTTATTTTTATATGAATTATATTCATAACATTGCCTCTCTCTTTAAGATGATTTGTCCTCAAAGCTTACAGAGAATAAATTCTCGTCTCTAAACTTTTATCTTTGTTCATACAAGATGATATGCTGCTCTGAGTGAGACAAAATTGTTGTACTGAGAATAGATCAGACCATCCTAAATTAATCTTTTGTGGAATCTTCTAATCTCTTGAAATTTGCGATGAATAGTTATCGTAGGATTGGATTCTGCAAACTTCAGTATTCTTGGGAACATAAATTTGTCGTTTGTGTTTGGAGTGATACTAGTATGTAGATTGATTAGAAAGACTGCTCTTGTGATTCGAATGTTGATAAATAGTTCTTCTGGTTGGGCTTTTCCTTATCATGTTAGTGGTTGTTTCCTGATTTACTTCAGACATTGTTGTTGTTGAATTTGCTACTGAATCTTTATTTGGAATGACCATTGTTTGAACTACAACTTCTGCATTTTTCTTCACTTCAATAGGTTTATCCTCTGCTTGAGTTACAATTTTGACTGGATTGGTATTTGTTTCTTTATCTCCAACTTGGACTGAAATGACAAGAGACTTTGATACTACTTCTTGAAGTTGTTCTAACTTGTAGTTTTGTGATTTCTTGTCACTCTTAAGCTTCTTTATTTGTGTAAGTAATGCTTGGTTATGATTCCTTAGACGTGAAAATTCACCATTTTTAGAATCATTGACTTTGTCCTTATTTTTAAAATTTTTGATTTGCTCTAATAATTTTTGATTAAGGGTTTTTAGGCACAATTTTCTTTTTTTTCATGATAGACTCTACTTTAGGTCCTTATAAGAACTTTACTTTTCTTGTTTTAGCCTTTGTTTCTTGACCTTGGAATTTTTTATCAATGAAAGTAATTTCTCATTGTGGTCCCTTAGACGCCAAATTTCTTCATTGCTTTCTATTGGTTTTTCATGAAATCGATCTTCGATATCTTTATATTTAATTTCTGATGCTTCCTTATTTTGTTGAAGTTTTGTGATTTCTTCCTTTAATATGTTTATTTGTGTCTGGTGATGGGCCTCTAAATTAGACATAAATTAAGGCCCATGCCTCTAAATTAAAAAATAAATTAAGGCCTATGACCATCCTTCAGCACATTAAGCCTCTCTTTTTGCATTAGATAATTTATTTTTAACTTTAATATATTAATTAGGAAGGTTTATGAATAATTGGATATTTGTGCCTAATATTACTTATTTTTGTGGAATATTATGAGAATATTGGGCAGATGATGAAGAGTTGGAGGAGGAGATCATCTAGGGACTCGTTCCCTACTAATGGAGGATCGATAATAAACAATAATTCAACAAGATATTATGGAATTATGGCACAAATGGTGGAACTCCAATGATTGAGAAAATCTAGGAATGTGTTCTACTAATCAAGGGAGCAGATCCACCAATCAAAGGGACTAGATCCACTAATCAAGGGATTTTGGTGGGGAAAGCTTCCTCCATTCATATGGAATGATTCCTAATCATTTTTTGTAAGTACCAAGTCGAATTTGCCTCTAGGAGACCTTTTTTTTGGATCTTCAGACTTGTTGACACCTAATCTTCATGATTGGGGGAATTTTATGTAAATAAATAAATTAGGAATGTGAACAGTCATAGGGAGATGAACTGAACAATCACTCCTATTGTATATAGCAATGACCTACATATAGAATAATATACGAATCAGTTGTTTGTTTAGTGGAGTTACTGCCTGGCCTGACATGGTATCAGAGCCAGATCCTTGTTTTAGCTATTATGCTCCTTGTAACTCCTTGTAACTCCTCTGTCCTAGCCTCTACCTCTGCCTTTGCCTCTGCCTTATTCCCTTCTGTTCTGAAATAACCTGCCTCTACCAGCACTACACATCTGTCCATACTGAGGCCTGATTGTGTCGCTGCAGAGATACGGCACTAGCTCCTGGTATGCATATGATTCAAGTTTGAATGCGTGTGGTAAGGCAGTTTGAATGTGTTATGCGTTATCAATGTTTGGTTTAATGAATGCATATTGCATTGATTGTGGGTGCTCATTTGAATGTTGTTGATACCTGTATTGTTTTAACGTTGTCCCATTTTTTAACAAATAACACAACAATTCAAACACTGTGGTTGAACGCTGTGGTATAACGTTGTGGCTGAACGCTGTGGTATAACACTATGGCTTGAATGATGTGGTATAACATTGTGGCTTGAACGCTGTGTTTTTAATGTTGTCCAGAGGTACCACCTGTCCATAACAATTGCACCGCTTGTGTATATGGTATACACCGTAAGTGTGCAAGAGTTCAGCTTATCAAGAATGCAAAGAAGATTGCTGCCTTTGTTCCCAACGATGGTTGTTTGAACTACATCACAGAAAATGATGAGGTCTTGATTGTTGGATTTGGGCGAAAGGGGCCTGTTATATCAGAGTTGGTATATGGAATATTGAATGGTTTATTGAATGCGTATACATTGAATGGTTTATTGAATGAGTTGAATGGTATTGAACGGTTTATTGTGTAACGCTGTATATATGGAATGGAGTCCAGCATGTGTTAAAAATGGTATAACGTTGTTGAATGGTCCATCGTATATATGGTATTGAACTGCGATTATATTGAATGGTATACACCCCTTTTATATATTGAGTTGTGGTTTTATTGAATGGTTTCCATTTGAATCCTTTGTTGACTTTATATGTGCGTCGAGCTCTTGTTTAAAAGAAAAAAAAGGAGGTGATATGGAAATATTATATGAGGATGTTTTTATAAACATTGGAGGATTTGAAGAAAACATAGTGCATAAAGTATTTTAAACCTTTTTGCCCTTTTGAGTAAAATTTCATTGTATATCAGCAGAAGTATTTTTTATATCAGCAGAAGTATTTTTTCTATCAGCAGAAGTATTTTTTTACAGAATGCATTCAATCATCTCTATGGTAGGAATAGTTCTCACTGGCAAGGAGAACTATCCTGATTGGTCCGGGATGATACAACACACCCTCATCTTCAATGAGTTGTGGAAAGGAGTGTGTGTCGGAGAAGGAGACAGTGACCCAGTGCAGCCTACCTCAGACAAAGAGCTTGTCATTTGGGAAAACAAGAACAGCAAAGCTTATGCATTAAACGCAACATCTGTAAATAAAGAGGTGAGTCGCCATATTTCATCATATTCAACTGCCTTTGAAGCTTTACAAAAGCTGAAAGAACTCTAGGACTCACATTCTGCACTTGAAGTCGTCCAACTCGTGATTAAACTCTTCACTTTGAACTGCCAAATAATGATCCTCTTGCTCTTGCATCTGAAATAAAGTCTATAATGCATGATATCAAATCCACTAAGGTTGAGCTGGATATCCCTCTTATTGCTTTTCTCAAGGCAATTTATCCTACTTACTCCAATTATCTTGAGTCTTTGCAAGCAAATGGAAATCTCAAAGATATGACCTTTGACTCTCTTGTGAAAAAGTTTGCTGAAAGAGAAAAAACTTTTGGAAAGAAGACAAACCCTGAATCTTCTGAAGAGTCTGTGTGCCTTGCTCATAAAGAAAAACATCCTGCTCAAGATTCTACAAGAGGAAGAGGTGGACGAAGAGGAAGAGGAAGATATCTCAGAGGCAGGGGGGGCAGACATTCTCAAGGAGAAAAGGCAGATTTACACTATATTCGCTGCAAAAGAAATGGTTCACATGATGCCTCCACATGCAAGCTAGAATGGGACAAAATTGAGCAGAAAAGAAACCAACAAAAAGGTAAAACTGATGATACAGACAAAGGTAAAGCACCTGAATCCGCTCACTATGTTGAGGCATAATGAAACATTGGAGTAAATGAAGATTTGTTTAATGCTTCACTTGCTTCCTGAAAAAATGATTGGTTGCTTGATTCAGGAGCAACCTGTCACATGACTCATAGAAAAGATTTTTTTGAAGATTTCACTGACAATGTTGATGGAGCAGTATATTTTGCAGATCAGTCAAAAATCAAGCCATCAGGGCCTGGCACAATCAGGCTTAAACTGCCTGGTCTCTCAGACTTTCTTCTGGATCATGTTCTATATCTCCCACAGCTCAAGAGAAACTTGTTGTCCTTGGTCCACATCCGCCAGCAAGGTCACTCCATTCATATGTTTGATGGCAAGCTTGAGGTAAGAAAAGCATCTGACCACTCACTTGTCATGAGGGAATAGAAGAAGAAAGGCTTCTCA
>APFE030388717.1:30752-57380 GCA_000404065.3 Pinus taeda | reverse complement strand
ACATCATTGTTGAACAGATGATCATCCAAATCAAAGGATGATGTGTCCATATCATCAGTCTGTCACACAGACGATTGTTTGTCCTATGTACATGAAAATGAATTTATAAAGCTGAGCATGGGAATGCCTGCCTCAGTTAGATCATGAAAAAAATGTTGTCAAAATAATGTATTGTATTGTATCTTATTACAGGTCACCTCCCAGCTCGGAAAAACTTCGGATCCTCATGGTAAAGCATTTCACCCGACATCAAAAAGATTAACAACCTCATGCTTTAGGGGGCAACTGTTATAGACATTTTTGGGCACTTCAACCCCAATCATAAATGTCCATGAACTGAGGGCTCCTAAGTCCCGAAAAGTGTTGCTTCACTGCCTAAAGGAACAAGGTCAACTGATTACATCATCTCCCAGAAGTTCTCCACTGAAAACTGCTCATAAATGGTCAAAACTGGACCGTACTGAAAGCTCAATGCAGAGGGTGTGATGCATATCACCTTCCCATTGTACAAGGTGCGATGCATACTAATTTGCTCCTCTATAGGGTGCGATGCATACTAATTTCCTCCTCTATAGGGTGTGATAGTCGGGAATGGACAAATGGCAGGGACAAAAATGCGAGGTGGAAGATCATGGAATCTTCCATAAGCTTCCCCTCTGACACTTGCCACTCCATTTTCGACCAAGGATGAGTAAGAGATCATCATTCTCCAAGTGGAAGCAGGAACTATCAGAGAGAAGACACTAATCAAGATCCCAAAAGATGACTCACCTCTCTGTAATCATCTATATATGGATCCCTCATCACAGAGATCCAGAGGCTGGAATTTTGTATCTTATAGAGAAGTGTTGTTGGTATTCTGGTGTACATTCACAGTGTTGGGTGATCTAGCTTTGCTTGAGGTGAAGAAGGGCTTCTTAGCTGGAGGATGATGCTGGGTCAGAGCACATGGTTGTAATCTTCTTGCTACTTTTCATCTGAATAAAGCTATTCTTGTTTCCTTCCATATTCTTGTGTACTTGTTTATATATGCATGTATATGGTTAATACACATCTGATCCTGTATTATTTATGAATTTAGATCCTTGTTTCTTGCATAGTAGTATGTTGCTATGATTCCACAAGTTTTTTTGAAGCTGGGCAGACATAGAAGAAGCAGCGAAGCTCCATCAAGAAGGAGAGGGAATCAAGCGCAAGACTCAGGTTGGTCTTCTTGGTCCTCCTCTCATCTATTTTCATAAAAGGAAACAACAGTAGACTTTGATTGTTTGTTTCTAAGATAGCCACCCATCTTAGTGGGAATAGCAGCATCCGAGTGGACACTATTCCCGGATAACACCCTTAAGGTAGGGAAACGCCATACATTCATTCCTTAAGGAAGGAGAACACTCCACAAGACATATGCCTTTTCATACAATAATCCTTCACATCTCTCAATGGGGAGTCTCTAGCCTCTATATAGGCCTCATACATACAATACCATGGGTCATTATCATGGTTCCCTCAATACTATCTATCTAATAGCATGGGCTTATTACATTATTGCTAACTACTTGTCGTCCCTTACATGATACAGGTTAACCACCTTATTTATTAGTATGGCCCATCCCATTATTACATTATTCCCTTGGGTAGCTCCCTCTATACCCCATATTATCTATATTATCTTCCCTAGGTATACTACATTCCACCCGCTTAACATGTTTCATCCCCAAAACATATGAAGAACACAAATAATAAGATCTACTCAAAAGACTAGTCCACTAGTACCATGCACATGCATCCAGCCATCCAAGAGAAAGGTGAAACATCGATCCAGCTAGTGCCTTGCTCACTTGAGATGGAAGTTGACCCTGGCAGCTCTTCTGTGTTTATGTGTAGTAGGTGGATCGTCGCTCTTCTCTATCTGTCATGCGAGGGTTGTTGTCCCTATGGCGAATTTGTTGCCATCTTGTTGGTTGTTCTCTTGCGGGGTGATGTGGGTGGTGATATGCTGAAGTGTTAACCAACATGTATCTTTCTTTAATTCACCACCTAATGGAGGTTGACTGGTATCTGGTACATGTTGTGGTGCCTACTGTTGTTTCTTATCTTCCATTATTACTTCAACCAGAGTCCTCATCTGATGTATCTATAACTGTAACCTTTTCTACTTCAGCCTCCTTGGACACTACTTATTTTTCTGATACCTGGTTTGATGTTTGTGTTTGATTGTCATCCATCAAAGTTTCATGATCTGATGTGTAAGTGTCATTACAGCTTTTTGCTTCTACCTCCATGGTCTCTGTGTGGGTCTTAACGCAAATATTCCGCAATGTTATTTTCTTCTTTTTATACTAGAGTTTCATGAATCTCTTCTGCACATTAATACAGTACCCACAGATTCCATCCAAGGATATCCCAAAACAACATCCATGTTATCCATATCTGAAATATAAAAATCACAATGCAACACATACTTATCCATAGAAAGCTTCAAATCCTTATAAACTTGAACATCCTCATCATCAACCTGTGTGTTTTCAATGTGTTTTGCTAGAACTTGCAATTTTTTTGACAAATTAATATTGATAAAATTATGCTTGCAGCTAGGATTTATAAAAACAATGATCTTCTCCTTCTAAATATATCCATGAACCTATAATAAGGAGATACCAGCAAAAAATAACCCTTTAGGTTTCTTGATTTCCTTCTTTCCTGTAAAAATAAAATCTTTGCTAGGTTGTGTGCCTGTCTCTCTGAGCTTAGTAAGATGTCCCAAAAAATTAGATTTAGGGTCAAAGCAGTCACAAATGGATTTTTCGAACATGTACCAAGTGATTGTCCTTGGATAGCATTTTTTATGACACTGCCACCTTTGCCATCTTTCTCGGTCCAAGTAAATGCTGCCACACTTAGTTTAGTTTCATCATCTATGATGTGTTCCAGAGTGAAATATTATTCCATTTGTGCTAACCATATTTTTAGATCAGAGCCATCAAATATGTACATCTTCATCGAATTCCAATCTAGGCACTGGAATTTCATATTCGCACTGCACCTGTACCGCCTTCAGAAAAATTTATGCAAAAACGTTGACTTTAAATCAACGATATCTCCCTCATCCGTACTCCGATTCAACCAATTTTTTTTTTGAAATTGGGTATTTTTTCACAAAGAACTCAAATCTATAATTATATTCTACAAATATTGCCCCAGAACATATAGATCTGATCTACAAACTCACTGCCCCAAAAAATGTCTACAACTTGAATTTCTAAATCACGATATCTCCCTCATCCGGACTCCGATTCGGCCGATTTTTTTTTCAAATTGGGTATTTTTTCACAAAAAACCAAAATATGCAATTAGAATCTATATATTTTTCACAAAGACATACAAATCTATTCCAAAAAATTGCCGCCCTGAAAAATGTTTGCAACGCAGCTAATTTTTAAATCAGCAATATCTCCCTCATCCGGACACCAATACGGCTGATTTTTTTTTCAAATTGGGTATTTTTTCACAAAAAACCTAGATATGCAATTATATTCTATAGATTTTGCACCAGAATGTATAGATGTGATTTGAAAAGTCACTGCCCCAAAAATTTCCTACAAAAAATAAAAAATAAAATTCTGCTTTGCCCAAGAAAGTGCTATGATACCACTTGTTAAATATCTGATCTGAAAATATATGAGAACACAAACATACCCATAAATAATAAGATCGAAATAGATAGAAATTCTTCACTTTGTTAATATCAAACCCTTAAGGTAGGGAAACACCATACATTCACTCCTTAAGGAAGCAGAACACTCCACAAGCCATACACTTTTTCATACAATAATCCTTCACATCTCTCAATGGGGAGTCTCTAGCCACTATATAGGCCTCATACATACAATACCATGGGTCATTACCATGGTTCCCTCAATACCATCTATCTAATACCATGGGCTTATTACATTATTGCTAACTACTTGTGGTCCCTTACATGATACAGGTTAACCACCTTATTTATTATTATGGCCCATCCCATTATTACATTATTCCCTTGGGTACCTACCTCTATACCCCATATTATCCCTCCTAGGTATACTCAAGTGGTATTAGAGCTATAACATCCTTGCACTTAGAGGAGAAGAGGCAGGAGAAGAGGAAGAAGAAGAAGTAGAAGGAGAAGAGGAAGAATAATAAGAGGAGGAATATGTAGAAGCATAAGAGGAAGAAGACACTGAGGCTGAGAAAATAGAGGAAGAAACACAGAAAAAGGAAGAGGTGGAGGAACAACAACGGGAAGAAGAAGAGGAGGAGTAGCAGGAATAACCAAGTCCAGAGAAAACAACTGCACATAGAGAAGAGGAAGTACGCATAGAGCAGTGAAGTCTATCTTCCAAGAACCTTGAAAAGGAGGTAGTTAATGTCCTAGCTGCCCTGAGCACACCAATCAAACCTAGGAATAAAAGGCATAGGAAAACTCCCCTCTACTTCAAAACAAGGAAATGCACTAGAATTAAATAGGGGAAGCCTCATACTCCCACAAACATGTTGAAGAATATAGGGAAAACACAGTTAGGTTGATTCTTATTATACATGATAACAATTTGTGAAGTGTTGATGCATTTTTATCTTAGCTTGATATTACTTCATTATTAACATATGTGAGTTAGCTTCATCAAACTGCTATAAAAACAAAAAGAGACAAGAACACAACAGATTTGCTTTCTACCATGGCCAAAAACTCTCCCTCTTGGAGAGGAAAACCCATGCGTAAATTCTTCTTATAAAGCCTTCATTGATGAATACCAAGACTAGACCATGAACCTTGACATATCCTGTCTCTCTAAGATGAAGAAATCAATCCTTTAGCTTGAACTGCTACATCATTGAAGACATCTTTCCGCTGCACTGTAGAGACTTGGAGTTGAAAATAGCAACAAGAAATTTTATAAATAGAAGTGCTAAAAATATCATTTCTATAAGTAGTAGTTTGGGTACCAGTGTTGGACATAGCAACAAGGAATGAAAAATGGAAGTGCTAAATTTAGAATTGATATAAATAGCATTTTGGGATAGCTTCCTATTTTAGTTATTCCCTGAACTAAAATATAGAAGTGAAAATTTGAATTTGATCTTAGCAGTTGTTTGTAAAATAATTAATTAATTCATCTTGAGTTAATTAGTTGTAGAAAATCAAACATGAAGTCTATGTAGTGACATGCAAAAATTTCTCCATTGATTGAGGAGTTTATCCATCAGTTAAAGAGATAAGGATGAGTTGTAATATTGAGTTGTAATTAGTTGGCTCAGTTAACTGAGTCAAGTCTAGTTAGATTAGTTCAAATAGTTTGTTGAACTAATTGTGAGTTCAAATAGTTAATGCATACATGCATGTAACTTTTGCACTTCAGATAACTGAATATTCTCTCATAAATAACTCATGCACGTAAGTTTAGACAAAGACCCAATTGAGATGAGATGGAGGGATAGTGTACTATCAGTTGCAGGAATATTCCATTGTGAATATCTCTTGCATGCAAAAGGAATTCATTCCTTAGAGATTGCACAGTTACTTCTTCAGTTTAATGAGTGTGTCATGAGAATCACACATGTGGCATCATTAGACCCCAAGAAAAACTGCGCAAGGAAATAGGAGGCTTGGAGGGGTTGAGGAAGGCATATCTTGGGTCTATTAATTCTGTGAGTTGTATTATTTTTTATTGCAGAGAAAGAAGGATAGCTTGTGAGCTTATTCTTTTTGTAAGTTGAACATATTTCCACTTATATGATAATACAGATATTGGGGTTTTAGGCTAAGGCTTTCCCCGGGTTATTCTTCTATGTTAATGTGTGATTGATTTCTCATTCTCAGTTATATGTGTTCTAATTGATCTCGCTCATATTCGACTAAGCTTCCACAAAGTTTGTTGTAGAAGTGGATCTTGTATTTTGCTTTAGTATATTGCATAATCTATTAATCTACAGTGGGACATTTCTACTGGTATCAGAGCAGAGGTGATCAAAGCGAAGAACTGTATACAAGAAGGGAGAAGTTTGAAGTTTGAGATTCCTGAATATAGAAATCGAGTTCCTATCAAATCTCAATTTCACCAATGTTGTTCAACGGTTTAAGACTCAAGTATGCCCTTGATGGCAGCTTGAATTATATAGCCTAGAAGGATCGCATGGAAGCAGTATTAGAGGATAACAATTTAGAGGACTTCATTGATCAAGAATTCCCCAAGCCGGCAGCATCAGATGCTACAGAATTGGTGGAATGGAAGAAATGTGTGGCTAGAGCAAGGAGAATCCTCTAGGAGGGAGTTCAAGACCACATTGTCTCAAGCCTCCATGGGAAGGAGACACCATTTTTGATATGGAAAACATTGAAAGATATATATCAGAACAACAGTGATCAGAGGAAGATGGACCTAAAAGATAAGCTTCTGAAAATCAAGTGTGAAGAGCGCAACACGATCTCTACATATCTGAACAAACTCACCACCTGTAGGGATGATCTTGGAAGTGTAGGGATCATGATAGTCGATGATGACATGGTGAGTCTTGCACTCCTCAGTCTTCCTAAGAGTTTGCATAGCTACCAAGACTCGGTTAATGGAAGAGAAAAACTGCCAAATTGGGAATGACTTTGGTCGAATCTCATGCAGAAGGAGATAAGAACAAGTATCAAAGATGGTTCTTCATCCAAGGAGGATGAAGAAAATTGTGCCTTAACCAGTAAGGCGAAGAAAGGGAAGGAGAAGGATTCTCATCCAAAATCGAGTTCTTCCTATGGTGGGAACAAGTTTGACTAATCGAAAATGTGATGCTTTCGTTGTCATGAGATGGGCCATTTTGCTACAAATTATCCACTGAAGGAATCCAAGATGGGATCCAAGGAAGGATCTGAAGGTGAGGCATTGGCCTCACAGTTCGAGTTGGATTTTTCCCTCCTCGCATTCACGGTTTCATCCATGGTGGGATATGGTTGGTTTCTTAACAGTGGAGCTTCATTCCACATGACTGGCGGCAAGAGTTTGTTCAGTACCTTGGAGGAGAAAGATCTCTAGATACTCATAACGATGGGTAATGATGAAAAGTATAGTGTCTCAGGTGTAGGCACAATTTTTTTTCAGAGGGAGCATGGAGCTTGCATCACCTTGACCGATTTCAAGTATGTACTAGGACTGAGGAAAAAATTGGTGTCGATCATAATGCTGGAAGACAAAGGCTATGATGTAGTCTTCAGTAAGGGAAATGTTTTCCTTTGACACATCACCATGAGACAGGTGAAGCAGATCAGTTCATGAGTCAAGAACCTGTATGCTCTTGAGGTTCAAGATGCATGCAAAGCCTTGAGGAGCAAGGAAACTGATGGAGACTTGGTGGTTGATAGGGAAAGTAAAATACCTCTCAACATGTAGCACCAGAAGAAGTCTTAGACAATTATGGAGGAGCCACAATTAGTGAAGTAGCTTTAGGAGGTTGTGGAGTAGCCACAACTAGAGAAGCTGAGAGGATATTGAGTAGAGACATCTACTCATGCAAAGACCTCTAGTAGGGGGGAATTTTGAGCCAAGTGAGCAGAGGGATCACATGCATCCATACTTCCAGGTCGAAGGTGGGGCGATGTGAAGTGACAGACCCAAGTAGGCTGGAATAGGGTCAGTGGGTAGAGACAGATGCAGATGGAGTAGCAGAGAGAGATACATTGCAGGATGGCATAGAGAGGTGTGCAATAGTGCGAGATGCATGGAGTGTTCTAGTAGCTTAGAGGTCACAAAGGGAGCACTTGTTAGTGGCAGAGGAAGCTTTAGCATCAGAGGATGTTTCTAGCCCAACATGAAGGTCAGTTGGGAGTTATTTTAGTTCTAGAGTTGTTGGAGTAACAACACTTGGAAGAAGTGTTGCATGCAGAACATTCCAAATGTTCACGATCATGTTCGAATTGAATGCCTTTCTTTCTGAGAGGGAGTGTTGAAAATAGCAACAAGAAATGCTATAAATAGAAGTTCTAAAAGTAGCACTACTATAAATAATAGTTCAGGTACTAGTGTTGGATATAACAACAAGGAATGAAAAATGGAAGTGCTAAATTTAGCACTATTATAAATACCATTTTGGGATACCTTCCTATATTAGTTAGTCCCTGAACTAAAATAGAGAAGTAAAATTTCGAAATTGATCTTAGCAGTTGTTTGTAAAATAATTAATTAAATCATCTTGAGTTAATTAGTTGTAGAAAATCAAACATAAAGTCTATGTGGGGACATGCACAAAGTTTCTCCATTGATTGAGGAATTTATCCATCAGTTAAAAAGATAAGGATGAGTTGTAATCAATTGGCTGAGTTAACTGAGTCAATTCTAGTTAGATTAGTTCAAATAGTTTGTTGAACTAATTGTGAGTTCAGTTAGTTAATGCATGCATGCATGTAACAGTTGCACTTCAGATAACTGAATATTCTCTCATAAATAACTCATGCATGTCAGTTCAGACAGAGACCCAGTTGAGATGAGATGGAAGGACAATGTACTATCAGTTGCAGGAATATTCCATTGTGAATATCTCTTGCATGTAGAAGGAATTCATTCCTTAGAGATTGTGCAATTACTTCATTTAAGTGAGTGTGTGATGAGGCTAATCACGCAGGTGGCATCACTGAACCCTAAGAAAAAATGCACAAGGAAATAGGAGATTTGGAGGGTTGAGGGAAGGCATATCTTGTGTCTATTCAGTCTGTGAGTTGTATTGTTTTTTATTGCAGAGAGAGCAGGATAGCTTGTTAGCTAATTCATTTTGTAACTTGAACATATTTCCACTTGTATGATAATAGAGAGATTGGGGTTTTAGGCTGAGGCTTTCCCCAGGTTGTTCTTCTATGTTCATGTGTGATTGATTTCTCATTCTTAGTTATATGTGTTCTAATTGATCTTGCTCATATTCAATTAAGCTTCCGTAAAGTTTGTTGTAGAAGTAGATCTTGTATTTTGCTTTAGTATATTTCATAATTTGTTGATCTAGAGTGGGAAATTTCTACATGGTATCAGAGCAAAGGTGATCAAAGTGAAGAACAACATATAAGAAGGGAGAAGTTTGAAGTTTGAGATTCCTGAATATAGAAATAGAGTTCTTATCACATCTCAATTTCACCAATGGCATTCAACGGTTTAAGACTCGAGTATGCCCCTAATGGTAGCTCAAATTATAAAGCCTGGAAGGATTGCATGGAAGTAGTATTAGAGGATAATAGTCTAAAGGACTTCATTGATCAAGAAGTCCCAAAGCCAATAGCATCTGATGCTACAGAATTGATGGAATGGAAGAAATGTGTGGCTAGAGCAAGGAGAATCCTCCTGGAGGGAGTTCGAGACCACATTGTCTCAAGCCTTCATGGGAAGGAGACATCGCTTTCGATGTGGAAAACATTGAAAGATCTATATCAGAACTACAACAATCAGAGGAAGCTGGTGCTAAAAGATAAGCTTCGAAAAATCAAGTGTGAAAAGTGCGACACGATCTCTACATATCTGAACAAGCTCGCCACCTAGAGGGATGAGCTTGGAAGTGTAGCAATCATGATAGCTGATGATGACATGGTGAGTCTTTCACTCCTCAGTCTTCCTACGAGCTGGCATAGCTACCAAGACTCAGTTAATGGAAGAGAAAAATAGCCAGATTGGGAACAACTTTGGTCAGATCTGATGCAGGAGGAGATAAGAAGAAGCATCAAAGATGGTTCTTCATCCAAGGATGATGAAGAAAATTGTGCCTTAGCGAGTAAGGCAAAGAAAGGGAAGGAGAATGATTCTCATCCCAAATCGAGTTCTTCCTATGGTGGGAAGAATTTTGACAAATCGCAACTGTGATGCTTTCGTTGTCATGAGGTGTGCCATTTTGCTACAAATTTTCCACTGAAGTAATCCAAGATGGGATCCAAGGAAGGATCTGAAGGTGAGGCATTGGCCTCATAGTTTGAGTTGGATTTCACCCTCTTCGCATGCATGGTTTCATCCATGGTGGGATGTGGTTGGTTTCTTGACAGTGGAGCTTTGTTCCACATGATCAGTGAAAAGAGTTTGTTCAGTACCTTGGAGGAGAAAGATATCCAAATACTCATAGCAATGGGTAATGATGAAAAGTATAGTGTCTCAGGTTTAGGCACAGTTGCTTTTAAGAGGGAGCATGGAGCTTGCATTACCTTGATGGATGTCAAGTATGTGCTAGGACTGAGGAAAAATTTTCTTTTGATTGCAATGTTGGAAGACAAAGGCTATGATGCAGTCTTCAGTAAGGGAAAACTTTTCCTTCGACACATCACCAGGAAACAGGTGAAGTAGATTGGTTCATGAGTAAGAACCTATATTCTCTTGAGGTCTAAGATGCATGCAAAGCCTTGAGGAGCAAGGCAACTGATGAAGACTTGGTGGTTGAGAGGAAGAGTAAATTACCTCTCAACATGCAGTGCCAGAAGAAGTCTCAAACGAGGAGCGACAATTGGTGAAGCAGCTTTAGGAGGTTGTGGAGAAGCCACAACTAGAGAAGCTGAGAGGAGATCAAGTATAGACATCTACCCGTGCAGAGACCTCGAGTAAGGGGAAATTTTGAGCCAAGTTGGTAGAGGGATCACCTGCATTCATACCTCCAGGTTGGAGGTGGGGTGATGTGGAGTGACTATCCCAAATAGGCTAGAATAGGGGTAGGACCATTGAGGTACCAAACCTTTTTTATTTGACCTTGCTACAGGAGCCCCAATGAGGAGTATCAGGACAGATGCAGATGGAGAGGTAGAGAGAGCTACAATGGAGGAATCCCAAGACAGTGCAAAGCTAGTAGGCTGCAACAATGCGAAAGGCACAAGAGTGTTGCACCAGTGAAGGATGGCACAGAGAGGTGTGTAACTATGTGAGATGCATGGAGTGTTGCAGCAGCTCAGAAGTCATAAAGGGACCACTTGTCAGCAGCAGAGGAAGCTTCAATGTTAGAGGATGTTTCTAGCCCAACAGGAAGGTTAGTTGGGAGCTTTTTTTGGTTCTAGAGTTGCTGGAGTAACAACATTTGGAAGAAGTGTTGCATGCAGAACATTCTAATGGTTCAGGATCGGGTTTGAGTTGAATGCCTTTCTTGTTGAGAGGGAGTGTTGAAAATAGCAAAAAGAAATGTTATAAATAGAAGTGTTAAAAATAGCACTACTATAAATAGTAATTCAAGTACCAGTGTTGGACACAGCAACAAGGAATGAAAAATGGAAGTGATAAATTTAGAACTGCTATAAATAGAATTTCAGGATACCTTCCTATTTTAGTTAGTCCCTGAACTAAAATAGAGAAGTAAAAATTTGAATTTGATCTGAGCAACTGTTTGTAAAATATTTAATTAATTCATCTTGAGTTAATTAGTTGTAGAAAATCAAACATGAAGTCTATGTGGGGACATGCAACAATTTCTCCATAGATTGAGGAATTTATCCATCAGTTAAAGAGATAAGGATGAGTTGTAATTAGTTGGCTCGGTTAACTGAGTCAAGTCCAGTTAGATTATTTCAAATAGTTTGTTGAACTAATTATGAGTTCAGTTAGTTAATGCATGCATGCATGTAATTGTTGCACTTCAAATAACTTAATATTCTCTCATAAATAACTCATGCACGTCAGTTCAGGTAGAGACCCAGTTGAGCTCAGATGGAGGGACAGTGTACTATCAGTTGCAGGAATATTCCATTATGAATATCTCTTGCATGCAGAAGGAATTCATTCCTTAGAGATTGCGCAGTTACTTCTTCATTTTAGTGAGTGTGTGATGAGGCCAATCACAGAGGTGGCATCATTGGACCCCACGAAAAACTATGCAAGGAAATAGGAGGCTTGCAGGGCTGAGGGAAGGCATATCTTGTGTCTATTCAGTTTGAGAGCTGTATTATTTTTTATTGTAGAGAGAGCAGGATAGCTTGTGAGTTGATTCATTTTGTAACTTGAACATATTTCCACTTGTATGATAATACAGAGATTGGAGTTTTAGGCTGAGGCTTTCCCTAGTTTATTCTTCTATGTTCATGTGTGATTGATTTCTCATTCTCAGTTATATGTGTTCTAATTGATCTTGCTCATACTCAATTAAGCTTCCAAAAAGTTTGTTGTGGAAGTAGACCTTGTATTTTGCTTTAGTATATTGCATAATCTATTAATCTACAATGGGAATTTTCTACATGGTATCGGAGCAAAGGTGATCAAAGCGAAGAATAGTATAAAAGAAGGGAGAAGTTTGAACTTTGAGGTTTTTGAATAGAGAGATCGAGTTCTTATCACATCTCAATTTCACCAATGGCGTTCAATAGTTTAAGACTCAAGTATGCGCTTGATGGCAGCTCGAATTATATAGCGTGGAAGGATCGCACGGAAGAAATATTAGTGGATAATGGTCTAAAGGAATTCATTGATCAAGAAGTCCCCAAGCTGGAAGCATCTGATGCTAAAGAATTGGCGGAATGGAAGAAATGTGTGGCTAGAGCAACAAGAATCCTCGTGGAGGGAGTTCAAGACGACATTGTCTCAAGCCTCCATGGGAAGGAGACATCGTTTTCGATGTGGAAAATATTGAAAGATCTATATCGGAATAGTAGTGATCAGAGGAAGCTGGGGCTAAAAGATAAGCTTCAGAAAATCAAGTGTGAAAAGGGCGACACGATCTCTACATATCTAAACAAGCTCACCACCTGCAAGCATGAGCTTGGAAGTGTAGGAATCATGACGACTGATGATGACATGATGAGTCTTGCACTCCTAAGTCTTCCAATGAGCTAGCATAGCTACCAAGACTCAACTAATGGAAGAAAAAACTGCCAAATTGGGAATGAATTTGGTCGGATCTGAGGCAAGAGGAGATAAGAAGAAGCACCAGAGATGGTTCTTCATCCAAGGAGGATGAAGAAAATTGGTTCTTAGTGAGTAAGGCGAAGAAAGGGAAGGAGATGGATTCTTATCCCAAATTGAGTTCTTCCTATGGTGGGAAGAAGTTTGACAAATTGAAAGTGCGATGCTTTCGTTGTCATGAGGTGGGCCATTTTGCTACAAATTGTCCACTGAAGAAATCCAAGATGGGATCCAAGGAAGGATCTGAAGGTGAGGCATTGGCCTCATAGTTCGAGTTGGATTTCACCCTCTTCACATGCATGGTTTCAACCATGGTGGGATGTGGTTGGTTTATTGACAGTGGAGCTTTATTCCACATGATCAGCAACAAGAGTTTGTTCATTACCTTGGAGGAGAAAGATCTCCAGATACTCATAGCGATGGGTAATGATGAAAAGTATAGTGTCTCAAGTGTAGGCATGGTTGTTTTTTAGAGGGAGCATGGAGCTCACATTACCTTGACTGATGTCAAGTATGTACCAGGACTGAGGAAACATTTGGTGTCGATCGCAATGCTGGAAGACAAAGGGTATGATGTAATCTTCAGTAAGGGAAAGTTTTTCCTTCGACACATCACCACGAGACAAGTGAAGAAGATCAGTTCACGAGTCAAGAACCTGTATTCTCTTGAGGTTCAAGATGCATGCAAAGCCTTGAGGAGAAAGGCAATTGATGGATACTTGGTGGTTGAGAGGGAGAGTAAATTACCTCTCAACATGTAGTGCCAGAACAAGTCTCAGACAATTGTGGAGGAGCCACAATTGGTGAAGCAGCTTCAGGAGGTTATGGAGCAACCACAACTAGAGAAGCTGAGAGGAGATCAACTAGAGACATCTATTCATGCAGAGACCTCCAGTAGGGTGAAATTTTGAGACAAGTGGGTAGAGGGATCACATGCATCCATACCTCCAAGTCGGAGGTGGGGTGATGTGGAGTGATAGTCCCAAGTAGGCTAGAATAGGGGCATGATCATTGAGGTACTCAACCTTTTTTATTCGACCTTGCTACGAGAGCCCCGATGAGGAGTAGCAGGACTGGCTGAGTGGGCAGAGAGAGCTACAGTGCAGGTATACCAAGACAATGCAAAGCTAGTAGGCTGGAATAATCTGAGATGCACAAGAGTGTTGCACTAGTGCAGGATAGCACAGAGAGGTGTACAATGGTGAAAGATGCATGGAGTGTTGTATAATATTAGAGGTCACAAAGGGAGCATTTGTCAGTGGCAGAGGAAGCTTCAGCATCAGAGGATGTTTCTAGCCCAACAGGAAGGTCAGTTGGGAGCTTTTTTTGGTTCTAGAGTTGTTGCAGTAACAACACTTGGAAGAAGTGTTGCATGCAGAACATTCCAAAGGTTCAAGGTCAGGTTCGAGTTGAATGCATTTATTCTTGAGAAGGAGTGTTGAAAATAGCAACAAGAAATGCTATAAATAAAAGTGCTAAAAATAGAACTACTATAAATAGAAATTCGGGTACCAGTGTTGGACATAGCAACAAGGAATGAAAAATGGAAGTGCTAAACTTAGCACTGCTATAAATAACATTTTGGGATACCCCTAAAGTAAAATAGAGAAGTAAAAATTCGAATTTGATCTTAGCAACTATTTGTAAAATAATTAATTAATTCATCTTGAGTTAATTAGTTGTAAAAAATAAAATAGGAAGTCTATGTGGGGACATGCAACAGTTTCTCCATTTATTGAGGAATTTATCCATCAATTAAAGAGATAAGGATGAGTTGTAATATTGAGTTGTCATTAGTTGGCTCAGTTAACTGAGTTAAGTCCAGTTAGACTAGTTCAAATAGTTCGTTGAACTAATTGTGAGTTCAGTTAGTTAATGAATGCATGCATGTAACTGCTGCACTTCAGATAACTGAATATTCTCTCATAAATAACTCATGCATGGCAGTTCAGATAGAGACCCAATTGAGATCAGAAGGAGGGACAGTGTACTATCAGTTGCAGGAATATTCCATTGTGAATATGTCTTGCATGCAGAAGGAATTCATTCCTTAGAGATTGCGCAGTTACTACTTTAGTTTATTGAGTGTGTGATGAGTCCAATCACACAAGTGGCATCATTGGACCCCAAGAAAAATTGTGCAAGGAAATAGGAGGCTTGGAGGGATGAGGGAAGGCATATCTTGTGTCTATTCAGTATGTGAGCTATATTGTTTTTTATTGCAGAGAGAGCAAGATAGCTCGTGAACTGATTATTTTTGTAACTTGAACATGTTTCCACTTGTATGATAATAGAGAGATTGGGGTTTTAGGCTGAGGCTTTCCCCGGGTTATTCCTCTATGTTCATGTGTGATTGGTTTCTCATTCTCAGTTATATGTGTTCTAATTGATCTTGCTCATATTCAATTAAGCTTTTGCAAAGTTTGTTGTAGAAGTAGATCTTGTTGTTTGCTTTAGTATATTGCATAATTTGTTGATCTACATTGGGAAATTTCTACATGGTATCAGAGCAAAGTTTATTAAAGCAAAGAACAATATACAAGAAGGGAGAAGTTAAAAGTTTGAGGTTCCTGAATATAGAAATCGAGTTCTTATCACATCTCAATTTCACCAATGGCATTCAATGGTTTAAGACTCGATGACAACTCAAATTATATAGGTTGGAAGGATCACATGGAAGCAGTATTAAAGGATAATGGTCTAAAGGACTTCATTGATCAAGAAGTCCCCAAGCTGACAGTATCTGATGCTACAGAATTGGGGGAATGGAAGAAATGTGTGGCTAGAGCAAGGAGAATCCTCCTAGAGGGAGTTCGAGACCACATTGTCTCGAGGCACCATGGGAAGGAGACACCGTTTTTGATGTGGAAAACATTGAAAGATTTATATCAGAGCAACAATGATCAGAGGAAGTTGGCACTGAAAGATAAGCTTTGGAAAATAAAGTGTGAAAAGGGCGACACAATCTCTACATATCTGAACAAGCTCAACACCTGCAGGGATGAGCTTGGAAGTTTAGGGATCATGACAGTCGATGATGACATGGTGAGTCTTGCACTCCGTGGTCTTCCTAAGAGCTAGCATAGCTACCAAGACTCAATTAATGGAAGAGAAAAACTACCACATTGGGAACGACTTTGGTTGGATCTAATGCAGGAGGAGATAAGAAGAAGCACCAGAGGTGGTGCTTCATCCAAGGAGGATGAAGAAAATTGCACCTTAGTGAGTAAGGGAAAGAAAGGGAAGGAGAAGGATTCTCATCCCAAATCAGGTTCTTCCTATGGTGGGAAGTGTTAGCTTTATTGGTGTTTGGCCCAAAAATGGATCCAAAACACTCCCAAATTCTCCAAAGTTTTCTTAAAATCATGAAAATGGATCCAAATATGCTCCAAAGCACTCCCTAAGTCTTCAAAATTTCTTAAGATAATCCAAAGATCGAAACAAGCAAGGGAGGAGAGCCCTTGGAAGGGTAGAAATGCACTATCGGGATGCAAAAAACACTCCAAAACCATGAAAAAATGAAAATTGCAAGCATAACAGTTCAAATGCATGACAACCATCTGATTTGGCCAATCAATGGTCCATATCTGATCGGCAGTCGTAATTGACAAAGGGATCAGGTGGAGTAAGTGCGCAGAGTGATTGCGATCAATGATGCAATGTGGATCGTTGATCAAGTGTGCAGATTGACGGACCACATCGCGTCGCCGAATTGCTATCGAGGATTACAGAGGAGCGCTAACCATGGGACCAAGGCATGAGCGACATTCGATTGCAATTGATCACATCACTATATCGCATCAGCTACACATGAGAGCTAGCATATACACATTTTGCGGCCCGACGAACCGGACCCGACGACATTATTAGTGATATTGCATAATATTTTAAGTCCGCGGGAAGGTCCATTTGTAATGTATTTCATGTATTTCGTATTTTAATGAAATACAAAAGGAACCAAGGGGCAGCGCCGATAGTGATAAAGCCCAGACCGGAAAGGGTTTGGGAATGAAATATATAAATTTTTCAAGTATGGGGAAAGCCATTTTCCATGTACTTTCAGTGTTTTACATATTTCATAATACAAAGGGAAAATGACCAAACCAGCAAGATTTCAGGGGAGCTAAAGGAACTAAGCGGTTTATGCCAATCTCCACCCGATGCCATACAATGGCCACCACGTGTCCAGCACGTCGAGAGAGAAAATCGCCCTCATCGAGCGGTTAACTCTAGTACAAAAGAGGTGCCCGAAATGGATCACCACCATTGGATCTAGGACTCCTAGTTCAACGGTGGAGATGTGTTGTCACTACAAGGGTGGAACTGAGATGAGAATAAGCCATATCTAAGGATTTTTTAAGTCCGAAAGGAACAGCTTGGCGAATTTTTACAGTGTTGCTGTGTTTTTCTGTGTTTAACAGAAAAACAATCACTCTAAACGTTTAAAAGATAACAGGGGCTCTAATAGCCATTCCAACACAAAATAGGGTTCGAAAAGGGAAAGAGAAGGGCCACAACATGTAGCTCACCCAAAACAGAAACATCATGGGCATCAACAACACAACTCAATCGAAGACAACAAAGATCATGGAGTAGACAACGAAACTGTCCTAAACAAACAGAAATATCAAAGGCCACAATGCAACTCAACAAAACAAGCATCATGGGGCATCTCTGGCATGAGAGAGCTCCCAGAAAGTGCATCAAACTACTTGAAGGTGGTTATTCCTCTGTCAGAAGGAGAAAACCTGCAAGACATGCTTGCCTATTGAGGGAATCAATTAGTTAACAATACAAATCAGACAAATTAAGACTCTGAGCCTCTTAGAGCTCAGAAGCATTGTAAATAGGCTATAAATAGCTAAAAGTAAGATATAACACAGGTTCAACTTCTAGAGACTAATGAGATTGTTAAGGGACAAAGTCCCCTAGGGCTTTCGGTCAGAAACCTAGTAGAGCAAGAGTAATCTACAGCAAGAAACAAGCAAATAACTCATGCAAAATGCATAAATGAGCAAATTATGTGAAGATGTACATACCCGGGGGTCCTTCGTTCGGGTAGTTCCAGCCAGGGTTCAAACCCTCTGCAACTCCTCACGATCTTTGAACCTGCAAAAAAACCAATTCAAAGATGAACAACCGCATATAGATAAAGCATTATAGTGAAATCAACTTTATAACATATAAGTAGATGGTTAGTTATACATCGAAATAGTCATTCATACATAAACCATCACAACAACATCAGATGCATGAACAAAGTTGATATCAGGAACAAGACAATGTTTCTTTTATTGCAGATAAATATAATAAAAACATAGAAAGAGTTCACCTGAGTCTTCCTCTTCCGGCTCCAAGCGGAATTGTCCTCCAGGTCCATCCAGTCCCGGTCTTCAAAAGGATCCTTCCATAACCAACACAAGGATATCTCCCACAAGTGAAAGGATATCAACTCTCAAGCAAAACAAGGGTTTCCTAAACTTGGAGAAGTGCCTGAAGCATAGGGATCTTCAAACTTGATCAGGGGATAATCTCAGCAAAGTAATTCTCTATTTTCTCTCCTCCTTAAGGCCTTCCCATTGAAGTCTTTTTATACTTCTCCCAAAGTTTTTTTTTTAGTTGGGAAACAGATGGGAATAGTTGGGCCATAGGCAATAGGTAATCAACAGGCAAAACCAGTGATATCCACCCATAATTAAGGAAATTTAAGTTTTTAAGTTTTTTAAGACATATACGCAGGTTGGGTATATACTGACCCACGTGTACATGCATTTAATACAGGGAAAAGTTGCGTACAGGGAGTAAAACACTGTTTTTTAAATATTTGGACCAAGTCTAGAAGGAGGGATTTCCCTAGGCCATAAACCAACCATCACAAATACATAACGTGATATCTGGAGCTATAATAGATGCCCCCTAATATATGAGGTCAAAAGGGGAACATGATGGCCGAAATGTATTAAGTATATGGAAAGGAAACCTACCAAAAACTAAGAAGGAATTCACCAAATTTCAGCCTGCCAAGCCGACAAAACAAGATCAGAAATAAACAACTATTTGAGGCAGGCATACCCATGCTCAGAGAAAGTAAAGCATGTCCACATATCAAGTACAAGAGAATCCATTGTGTGTACAAGTATAAGGAACTGAAAGTACATAATGGATCTTCTGATCACAATCAAACAAGTACATGTCTGAATATCACATATAAGAAGATGATCAATGAAGTTGAAGGATGAAGCTAATAACTGATGTTAAAAACCAATCCCAATAGTACTAAATGAACATGATGGAATAAGATGGTATACATCGCAACTCGGATGCCAACATATAGGATGTCGTTGTGAAGGACTGCAACATATAAGGTGGAATGGTATCAACTAGCAGCAACAGGAGCTACTGACAAGTGAACCAAAGAATGTTGATGCAACCCGAGGTCTTCACCAACCATCGTGGTACATTTCTACACAATGGGAATAAATGAGCTAAAGTCGACCATGTGAGAAATTTTTTGATTACCGGTCATTGATGTATACCATTAACAAACGCAAGACTACACACCGATAATGATAATGAGAGTCAAGGCACCCAGTACAATCTAACAAGTGTGATTAGATGAGTTGAAATCGAACACCTGTAAGAATCTATCAATCAGGAGACAATGATGGTTTCCCACTGTCGATAATGAAGGATTTGCCACTGATGCCTGCAAACCCCAAGGTACTGCCAAATGGACTCTAGACCTTTGCCCCAGAGAAATGAGTTGTAGTCAATAAGGAAAGATCCACTAGAAGGAAGGCATTAAGGCATCCTTCATAAATATAGCGTGAGTGTAACTCGTAGGCCAATAATATGGAAGGAATTGGACGAAAAAGGATGTAATAACCCGACCGAAGCACATTTTCGGCATACACAAGATGTAGCTAGCGCATGATAGAAAACCCTCTGAACCAACTAATAATGAAAGCTAACGCAGAGACGAGGAATCCACCAATAGGGTCAAATGGAAACCAAGGCACTGCATGAATCCCAATGTGTGATAATGAAAGCTAATTTCGAACACAAGGGAAACCACTCATTCAAAAACCCATGATACCGATCGATGTTGAGCACAAGGTGACCTATCAATATTGAAAATAGGGCTAGGGTATGGATCTAGGCCTGTCCTCAGAGCAAGATGTCGTCGTGGATAAGGACAAGACCCAACAACAAGAAGCCAATGAAGACCTTCTCAAATCGGCATGAGTAAAGGACCAATATAACTGATGTGATGATAGACAAGACATTGACAACCAGGGATGACCAACTAAAAAATAGGTCAAGAGACACCACAGAGAGGTTGACTCAGGCTTACTTCCCTTGGACAAAAGCACGACTCAATGTGGCAGCATATGATGACTCTGTATAAGTTCATCATGCAGGAGGCATGAATGAACTCTCGATATGATTGGAAGAGATAACCAATCGAAGGAGAATTGACTCAATGACAAGGTTAAGGCGTACCCAAGTCAAGTTAAATCCCACCCAAATGGAGGAGATGCTTCGTTCGAGTGCTTTTTTCAAGGGCGACACAAATGACTCTAGCTGCAAAAAATAAATGGAAATGTTGTCCCGTTCTCGCTCTTTTTGGAATATGTAATTTTTTTGTCTTGTTCTTTAAGCTAGAAAAAGAATAAAAGAATGTTATAGTATAGTGGAAAGAACAAGTGTCATTGAAACATATGATCTAGTTCCTGGGGTGGGAACATTCCTATGCTCAATGAAGGGAGGCAAAGTTTATCAAGGACACTCAAAGGGATGTTCCTTCCATGGGTCTGAGGGTGTCTCAAGTTGCAGAAATTAAGGGATTGCAAGTTTGATTTTGCAAACGTCATGGTCAAAAAAGTGGCTTAAACATGAGTCCAAGTGAAGTCAGCTCAAGGCCAAAAAAGTGCAAATCATCAAAATGCAATGTAGTAGTACAACTCAACACAAAGCAGCCTCTAGGGTATAAGGCCAGAATGAAATGAAGAAGCAAAGAGGAATGAGTCTTCAATGCACAAGTCATGGCGGGACTAGAGAAGACTCCCGACCCTACTCAATGAAGCATCATGGGCAACCAATGTCGGTGAGGTGCTAATTGTGATGCCCATGAAAAGGATGTCTCTACCATCGTGTCATGATTTAAAAAGTTCGTCAGTGAAGATGGTTTATGAACCATAACACGATGGGATCAGCCCTATGGCAAGTGTATCGAAAAATTGAGGCTAGTATGCAAAATGCAATGGAAAAATGGCTTCCCTAACCTAAAAGAGACCTGCCATGACAGGTCAACAGTCATGGAACCGACGTGAAATTTCTAAAAAAGCATCCAAAATGTCTTGAAAAACAACCTATCCTCGACAATCCAAGCTCCCAAAATAAAAGATTCATGAGATGAAACAAAATCAAGTTTTGAAAAAAATTGACATTTTCAAAGCTTATAAAATGACTTTTTGACTCACCATTTTTACCATTTGTACTGAGAGTGAAAGCTGTGGAGAAAAAGAAGAAATCTTGCCCCCCAAAGAATTTGACCATTCAAATTGGCTCAAAATCACTAGGTAACCCCCAAATCTAGCTTGCATCAATTTGTGATTGTTTTTAGAAATTTTAATTGAGGTTTCACCATTGGAAATTATGTTAAAAATCTCAACGCGGTGTATACACGGGTTGGTTATGAGAAACCCGCATATACGCAGGCCCTACACGCAACTGTGTATGAAATGAACCCGCGTATATGCGGTTTGAAATTAAAACATAAAAATCTAACTGTTAAACTTGATTTTATTTTAGGATGACAATCACCTGGAGGGAAAGGGAGCATGCTACTGTTGATGATGAGGTTATGAATGATCAATATGCCTTGGATGCATTGAGAGGATGTGGTTTATTAAATTTTTTCAAATTGCCAAATATGAAGGCAAACACTCGCTTGCTTGAAATGTTAATCCGTTATTGGAGTATTGAAGATGATGTGTTCATTATTGATCAAATGCCTTTAAGGATAGAGATAGAAGATATTTAATTTATCGCTGGACTCTCTCGGAGAGGAGAAGTGGTGCATTCGACTGGATGATCATGAGGTAGTCTTTCAGTGGAAGACTACATGCATATATACTATCTGGGGCATCCAGAGAAGATTGGAAGCCAAATTCCAATCAAACATGTAGAGAACTTGTCCTTGAGGATAATATTGTTCACCATAGCCAGGGTAAACGAATTAGCCTCATTGCACCAAGCGTCACGACTATCCATGAGCTTGGCCATAGATTGTCTCACTACTGTGTTTGACTGGTGTACACCTCTTTTGACCAATATGAAGAGTCATCTATCCTCCATTCAGAAAGGACAGACCAAGAACTTTGGATGTGGACCATTTTGTGCTCCTTCTTCTTCGAGAAGGTTCTAGGGTTATGTCCCAGAGTATCAATTCCTATCAGTAGCCCCAGAGATCCTCGAATGGGTAGGTGGGTCGACCTGATGAAACGCCTTGGAGGCGGAGACGTACTGAGGATTGCTTTTGACGATGATTTCTTCTCCTGGTGGGAGTAGCAAATCATCGTTGTGGATGACTATCCCTATGCTAGCATGGATTTTAGGGGAGATCTGAATCTGGTGCTGCCACCGGATGTAGCATGGGGAGAGATAGGTAACCATTTTTTAAAGTTTTGTCAATTTTTATGATTTTTTATGTTTTTCAAATATGAAAATGAACTTAAAGATATTTTTTTATGGGATTAAATGACTGATATAATGATCATATTCCAGATGTGGGTCCGGTACGACCAGATGGATTTCTGTGGCATAGGCAATGTGGAAGAGGTGCTAAAGAGGCAGCTATAGAGATTGAGAGAATCGTATACGCAGTCCAGCGAAACTTGGTGAGATTGACTCACCGGGTATTGATGGAGGCCATAGAAGATCTACCAGATGATATGCAGCGCCACATGGTAGGAGTGCCACGCGACTGAGTTTTCCTTTTTCGGCATGTGGCCAAAGTAATGGTCACCTAATTAGCTGCTCATCTTGAGCCGGGTCATTAGATGTACTGGACATGATTATGGGCATTTCAGTCTCAATTTTTTATATTATTTTTGAAATACTTTATGTACACAAGGGCGATTTTATGATATTATATATATATTATATATATATTTATATATATATTATATATATATATATATATATATTATATATTATATATAATATATTATATATATATATACAGTTCCAAGTTTTTTATGTTTGATTTTATCTTGATGAATGAATGATATGCCAATCTAAAGCTTGATTAACGATAGAATCTGCTAATGAATTATCAGATCGTAGAATGTGCAAATAAGTAATATAAACAAATGATCCTTGTAACATCCTCACTCTCAAATATTGGCGATATAAAAAAGGATCCCAAACCCGATAAATGTTATTCAATTGTGACACTATCAGTTGTGAATCAAGATAGACTACCAACGAATCAATTCCATAAGAAATAGCTTCAGATAGTAAATTAATGATGGCAGTATACTCGACCATATTATTTGATGCAGGACCAATACATACTCCCCTTGATACCATCAACTGACTAGTTGGATAATATATCACCCAAGCTGCAAAAGCGAGGTTCCGAGTGTGCCAACTAGCACCATCGACGAATCCAAAATAGACCAAGTCATCCATCAACACCTTCCAAAGCTGATCAAAAAAGTGTCGATATCACAAATACTCCTGATAAGATATGTACAAAATACAAAATATACAAAGAAGCCATTGCTCGGTCATAACCTAGGCAAAGTGCTTCTTGAGGTAGAGACCATTTCGGGGCTCCGCCAACTTGTTCCCTTCAAAATCGACTAATTCATAAGCCCCTTTTTCTAAAACTTGTTTCACTATAAAGGGACCATACCACATAGACTTTAATTTACCTACCCCTAAGGCATCTTTATCTTGGTCATAGATCAGGACAAGATCATCTTTAGAAAAGACTCGAGGACAGACAGCTTTATCATACTAAGTTTTATCTCTTTTCTTATGAGCCTCATTGACTGTGGAGGCATCTTGATGCTGCTCATCGAGATGTTCCAAATGAAGGAGGCACTCTTCGAGACTAGAGGTCTCTGGAAGGAGCTCAATAGCTACCTTAAGAGATGGAATTTCTCATTCAACGGGAAAGATAGATTCCAACCCGTAAACTGACTGAAAAGGTGTAAAACCAGTGCCAGTATTTACTAAGGTTCGGTACACCCAGAGAGCTGGATACAACATGAGATGCCAATTGGAGCGATTTTTGTCAAGTGCCCTCTGCAGGATTGTCTTGAGGGACTTATTCACGGCTTCTACTTGGTCATTGGCCTGAGGATAATACGGAGATGAATGCTCCTACCAAAAACCCAATTTAAGAGCCAACTAGTTGGTTCTAGAAATGATGCCATGGTCAGTGACAATCTCTCTCAGGATACTGAATAGTGAAATAATCTGATTGAAAAGGAACAATACTGTTGTTTCACTATCATTTCTATAAGTGGGCATGGCCTCAGCCCACTTCGTAAAGTAGTCTACGACCACTATAATGTACTTGTGATTCACTGCTGAAGGCGAATTACAAGTAGTAAAGTCAATACCCCACTTTTTAAAAGGACCGATGGTGATAACAGGGAAAAGAGGAGCTAGATGTGCATGCATCTTTCGAGTATAGACTTGACAAGGGTGTCAACATTTGACCACTTCAATACAATCTTTGAAAAGCGAAGGCCAAAAGTAGTCGACATGCAAGATTTTCTGGGTTGTAGCAATCCCCGAAAGATGACCACCACAAGCTCCACTGTGGCAATCATTAAGCATAGACTCTACTTCCTCTAAGGTTAAACAACGCCTAAGGATTGAATCAACCCCTCAGCAATATAATGTATCATCAATGATGACATAGTTCTTAGCCAAGTGATGTAATTTTCGATCTTCATCCTTGAAGGCAGCAGGAGGGAAATTCAAAGTCTGGAGATAGATTATGATAGATCCATACCAGGGATCTTGTGAAGAGATGAGGAACAGATGTTCGTCAGGAAAACTTTCCTCATAAACAGTATCTTCTCCACAAGGCAGCTCAGAAATTAATTCCGCAAAAACCAATGATTTCTTAGACTTGGCTGACAAGAAAATGAGATCAAATTCTTGTAAAATAACAATCTATCGATTGTATTTGCCCCCAATCACTCGCCTACTAAGGACAAATCGGAAAGGATTGACCGCTGCTAAGACAAATGTTTCACATAGTAGAATATAATGGTGAAGCCGCTGGACAGTATGGACAGCTATCAAGGCTAATTTCTCAACCAGAGAATAATGTAGTTCAGGGCCTACCAAGCCTCAACTCAAGTATTAAATGACATGCTCCGTGAGAGCATCATCTTCCTGAACTAGAACCATACCTATGGTTGATTCTACAGCTACAAGACATAAAACTAAATCTCTACCATAATCTGGTGGACTCAAAAGTAGGGCAGAGATCAATGCCTGCTTCAAGGCATCAAAAGATCATTGCACAAAGTTTTCCCATAAAAATGGAACACCTTTCCTAAGCAAACACATAAACCCTTTAGTTATCTCAGCATAGTTTGCTCTAAACTGTCTCAAGAAATTTGCCTTCCCCTAAAGACTTTGAAGTTGTCAGATGGAAGACGGGGGAGGCAACTGAACTATTGCCTCCACCTTGAAGGGATCAACTTGAATCCCTTCAGATGACACAATTAACCCTAACAATCGACCAGATGTAACTGTGAAAATGCATTTATTTGGATTCAACTAGATCTTGTAAAATTGACATCTTTCAAAAACCAACCGAAAGTGACCAGGATGATAGATTCTCTTTCGAGAACGAGCACCTAAATCATCCAAGTATGCTTCGATGGTATGCTTGAAGTCGTGGAAAGAATATGACATGGCCTGTTGAAATTTGCCTCCAGCATTTTTAAGACCAAAAGGCATATTTTTGTATGCAAAGGTACCCCAGGGACATATGAAAGTTGTCTTACACTGGTATTCTCGATGGATAGATATTTGATTATAACTGGAGAATCCATCCATGAAGGAAAAAATCTCATTACCCATGCATTCATCAACTATCTGATCAATAAACGATGTGGGGTAATTATCTTTTGGACAAGCCTTGTTCAAATCCCTAAAGTCAATGCATACATGGATCATTCCTTGTTTTTTATCCACCAGGACTAGATTATAAACCCAATCCATTAGGGGAACAGGGTATATGAAACTTGCCTTGAGCAGCTTTTCTACTTTAGCTTTAATAGTTGCTACTTTCCTATGATTGATCGGCCGAAGCTTCTGATGGATCGGCTTAGCATTTTCATACGTCTTGATCTCATGCTAAACGATGGATGGATCAATACTAGGCATTGTTGGGCAATTTATTGTGCTTAAATTGCTGCATTAAATTATCGACCAGGGAAACTCGTAAGCTTTTGATGATGCCAGCACTGTATGTGCAGGAGTAGGAGACTAATTCTATGTCTAATGAAATTATTTACGATTCAATACAATATGCAAGGGAAGAGGCTCCTAACTAAAGAGATCCTGGTTGTCCTTCCCTACAGTATCATAGAGAAATCATAAAACTAGAAACTTAAAATGCAAACAAGAGGATGAACTTTAATTGTTGTTTAGATTCAAAGAGAGAACGACTAACTTAGTCTCTTGATTGTCCTCTCTTGTACTAATCCAGACTAAACTAAAATTCATCCATAAG
>APFE030388717.1:1550-28362 GCA_000404065.3 Pinus taeda | reverse complement strand
GCCTTGGAAGCTTTCCTTTGTACCTACACATGTCAACAAACTCATTCTAATTGTTAGGTATAAGTATAAGAATATTATTTTCTAAGTTTTAGCCATAAATTCACTTAAAAATGTTAAGAATTAATAAACTTTGGAAAACCATAGTTATGACCCAATAATGAGGTAAACATAATGATATGGAGGTGGAATGGAGGTGACATGAAGGTAAAATGTGAAGATATAAGTGAATAATGGAGTGAAAAGAAGGACTGTGTTGAGGCCCAACAAGCATTTCTGCATAAAACCAAGCAAATACATCCCAAAACTCTTTAAAGAGGTCAGTGTAAATTTGAATCTCTTCAAAGGAACACTCAACTCCGATGAAGACATTTTCTATAATATTAGGGTTCCCAGAGATGTTTATCGATACGGTTTTTGAAATAACTGACATGTTACCTTCGGCACGGATGTGTGCTGAAGCCAAAGGGTTTGAAACCGTATAAACATCGCTAATAAGCATATTGGAGAACCTGGACTCAACTTCTCATAATGGGGGAAGACAGTATGAACGATGGTGTAAATCTTCCCAAGCTCGATGTACACCCATCCTTGCTTCTAAGATTGCTTCCTCAAATGGTAAAACCGTATCTAAGCAATCCATAGCAGAAGTAGAGTCAAGGGTCCAAGCTGGGGCCACATCACCATCTAACTCTTGCTCTGAAAAAGATTTAGGATGGTCATCTGCAGAGTTAATGATAGACTAATATCTAAGCTCTGTTGCAGACATAGGGAATGTCATTCCACCAACTTGTCCGTCAGTGAATGTGGTTGTAGGCGAAGGCAATGTCCAAGTGTCCAAAAAATAATGAGTCCACAAGAACTCTTCTCGTGAAGACTCTTTGGAAGATGAAATGACATTGATTCTAGCTATAGGAGTTGGAAGATCAAATGTACCCATCAATGAAGAATACATCCCAACTCCTAGATTCTTGATAGGTTGATAGGGGTTATCCACCAATACAACAGTAGAATATGAATTTGCATGAGGGTCAGTTGGAGAATAATCCAATTGATCAACCTTAACAATTTTCCCCTCATGAAGAAAACAAAGCACTCATAATAGAGTCAAAACAAAAACATCCATTTCATAAATCCAATTTCGTCCTAAGAGGAGATTGTAATCTAGGTTGGCATCAACAATTTCTACTTCAATATTAATGACCTTTCCTCGAACACATATAGGAAAGGTCGGGATAATCCTATGTGGCCTATGAGAATGACCGTCAAAAGCTGTCAAGAGTGTGGGTGAAGGAACAACCGAAAGCGATCCAATGGCCTTCCAACATGACATCGACATGACGCACACGGAAGCTCCCTCATCTATAACTGTTCGAAAAATGTTAGTTTTTCGGTAAGTAGACTTTATTTGAAAAGCCATATGATGAGGGAGTATTTTTTTGACATTGAGCATGTCAAGAGTGAGCACTAAAGAATTGTTTGGATCAACTGCCCTTATCGTTAAAAGCAAAGCACTTCATTGAGATGGACATGACTGGAGTACCTCTAAAGCATACATAGCACATGGACTTTGAGGTAGATCCTCCATAATGGAGTAGTTCTAGGCTACCCTAGCATTAGGGTTGATAGTCGCACGTTTTGCGGAACCTTTCGGTATCCAAGGTATAGACTCGATAGAGGGTCACTCAATATGAAGTGGATCCGTAGTTCTAGGAACAGATTTATCCTTGGATATTTCAGCTTCACCATAATCACATGACCGTGTGGGCACAATGACGTGAAAACCCATAGTGAAAACATTTGAGGAATTGTCCCCCTCCTAGTTTCCCCCTATAGAGGTCCCAAGGTTTGAATTCACGCCAGCAAGCAACTGCTACCCTTGGGGGAAAGGGTTAGTTAAGACAAATTGGGAGCTAGAAGACCATTACTGCACTAATAAGCGTTGATCATCTTGAATTTTTGGGCAGAGATGAGTCAAATGGTCTCCACTGCACAGTTTGCATGGAAACTTAGCTTTCTTCTTAGACTCTTTTCCACCCTCACCAGCATTATTTCCGGGCTTATTCGCGTTACCCTTCCCATCTTGATTCTTCTCTTTACCTTGTCCTTTCTTCTTCCTATCGGAATTTTGATTTCCTTTTGGGTTAGAAGTCTAAACGGCATTTAAGGAAGAAGGTTGAGAAGGTGGACTAGTAGACTGTGCAGCCTGATTGGAAGAAGCAGTTTGTATAAACAACCGTTGCAATTGGCTCAGGACGTTCACCGCATTTGAATCAATCGATCGAACAATACCATTAGCATGTGGGCCTAGCTTCGGTTTGGCTACATCAACTGTGGATCTAGGAGTGCCAGGCAAGATCTTCTGAAGGGCCCTAGACTGAGAACATATCAGTTCTAACTACTAGGCGCGAAAGATAACTTGCTCTTTGGAATAAACTCCGAACATAGAAACATCATTGGAGATCTCAGATTGCAATCATTTTAAAAACCATTCAAGACTAAATTTAGGTGGAATTTCGGCTTTGATGAGCCTCTTTCTCTGTTTCCATTCCTGAATATGATCAGAAATGTGAGTAGTCGTGTCCAGATGAAAATTGGTCAGAAGTTCAGTTCCGACTTTGTAACGGACAGGCAACTGAAAATGGTTTAAGAAAATGTAAAGGTTCCCCCTAGCAACTCTATAAGCCACTTAGCCACATTCCCAATTAAGGTGCGCTAAAATAGTCTTAACCTAATCGAATCATCAATGAGGGAGTTCGATGAGCACCATAAATGGAATGTAGTTACATGGTTGCTCGGGTCTTCCCCACTCTTCCCTTCGAATTTTGGGATATCCGATGGAAGTTTGGTTGGGACTGGAGGCCAAGCCAGATTGTATCTGATTGGATCATTCATTAACTTAGTCAACTCTCGCAGATTGAGTGTGGCCAGAAAAGGAAGTCTTGGAGGACCTTGGGGATTCCACCCAGATTGGGCGGGGTTCCCGAAAGTCTGAAAAGAATGACCTGGATTTTGAAAGGCACCAGGTTGCCCAAAGTAACTGGTAGAACCTGCCGAACCAAAAGGTAACCCTTGTGGTCCAGCAAAACTCGGATTTTGACTAACTCCAATTAAAACACCTTCGTAACCAACAAAATTTACCCCTAACAAATTATTATACATAGTGGACAACTCTTGGTAAGGGTTCCAAGCATTAGCTAAGGGTGGAAAACTTCGAAATGAATTAACTGACGAGTACAACACATTTCCTTGTTAGCCGAAAAGAAGATTCCCAGTTCCGATCCCACTAACCACAGGGTTAGTCCAACTCTGAAAAGGATTAGTACCTTGACCTATGAAAGGAAAATGCAAAGACCCCACCGTCGAATTGGAATGTGGTATATGACCACTTCCAAAAGGAAAACCCTAAAAATATGTTGATCCACTTATCGTGGACGTGTAGGTAGCTAATAGTACACTTAATGGAACTGAAGGAATACCTTGAGAGGGCATTCTAAAAGGGAAGAATCCAAAACTGGATGCATGCGCTTGGGAACTTCCACTCATCAATGGAATGGAAGTAGACCCAAACAAGGATGTGCTGGCAGTAGATCCAAATAATGATGTAGAAGGGATGGAAATAGTTCCTCCCCCTTGTACTGATATAGGAGTTTGCATACTTGTAGCACTTGTGGTGGATGCCATGCTTCCAGCAGTGGTCATCGAAGGGATGTTTGTGTGTGGACCTGGGCTTGAAGGCCTGTGTGTTGGATTTATGACTTATAACAATACGTCTAGATGATCAGAAGGGAGAAGAGAATTCAGAGCTGCAACCAACTCTGAGAGCTTTTCTACCTCAATATTATCTTCTGAATGGAAGAGTACCCGAGAAAGAACTGGTGTGTTCCTCTCTAGCTCTATGGTAGTACCAGGTCTACCTTGTACACTAATGCCCCTAAGCGGAGGATCAATCTCCGATGCACCAGCTGCCACTGGTTGAAAACCACTGGCAGAATCACTCCTATGCCTTCTAGGAGAAGGCTTTAGACTTGCAGGTGAAAGCCCACGAAGTCTACAAGACTATCTAAGTGATCGGTCAACCACTTTGAATTATTTAATAAGATCTACTTAAAGACTCAAGAAATTTGAAAGCTAGCCTGACTAGGAGCATAGAACACATACTAAAATTGTTCCTAAAGAATTTAGCAATCAAACAACTTCCAAGTATTTCCACTTTGGGTGATTAGGACCGGACACCAAAATACAAGAAAGTGAATAATAAGGGCCTTCCGAAAATAGACTGGGGTAACTATGCCCTAGGTCTACTAGTGAAGGTACCAGAGGAAGTTATGCTGACCTCCAAACAACAACCTTTACCGATGCAAGCCCCCAAGCTTCGCGAGGGTGCCTTCTATAAGTATTGTTGAAAGTGATGCAACATCGACCTCAGGTGCCATGGGATTCCCCTCCGCAGCCACCTGTGTAGATCCCTAGCATAGGCAACTAAAGATACCAACTCATGTCAGAAGCTGGGCAGAACATTTGTGAGGTAAGATCCGACAAGTAAAAGAGGAGGTATCTCTCGTCCTTATCTTCAAAAACCCTCGTGCTTAACTCCCAGTCATGGAGCTTTCCTGGTCTCCCTAACGCTATTGGATTTTCACTCTTTATTCAGACTTCTACATTTGACAATTTAGAGTTACCTTTGAGAGTTTAATTTTCTCTCGCCTAATCCAAGGCCCTAAATAACCTAAAACTTGTTGGTGTACTTATTGACAATACAAAAAGTTCTAGTTTATTTTATTAGCGCTTGATGTTAAGTGGTTGTTCTTTTTAAGTCAAAGGGACAATATGGAAGTGAAATTGATGGTGTTCGTTGATGCAAAAGAAATTAATGAAAAACTAACTTATATGCAATGCACTAGTTTGTTCTTCGATGAAAAGTAACTTCTACTTGGGTTCTAAGAAACTTCTATTAAAGAAATAAACTTTTTCCTTTTCTTTTCTTGTAACAAACTTCACACTCACAAAAACTAAAAAACTATTGATGCTCTAATGATGCAAAACTACCCTAATGCAAAGTGTACATGACGATGCAAAAATTCTATATTACTCTAAAAAGAAAATGAAAGTAATTTGTTTTATAATCCAACTTAAGTGTTTTGAAAGGAATAAGAATTTTGAACACAAAATCTTTCCCAAAACAAGAAGGAATGAACACAAAGATCCCAAATCACTCTCAAAAACCAAAAGAAACCAAACACAAATTCAGCAAAGAAAGAAAGAAAAAATGTTTTTGAAAGATTTTCTTTTTTCAAAAAAGAAATAAAAGCAACTTTTCAAAAGTACTCCAAATGCTACCAAAGATTCAATGAATGAAAGCAAATCACAAAGAAACTTTGCAAGTTGTCAATTCAACACGAATGAAAACTTAACAAAATAGATGTTTCGAGATGCACTAAATGATCCAAAAGCAACAAAAAGAGGTTTAAGGCACTAATCAAGAAATCAGGAAAGACATGCTTCCAAACTTGTCAACAAAAACTTTCGAAAAGCAAAAATAAGTGAATGGCCACAAACTTAACGGGAAGCAAAGCAAGCAAACCATAAAAATGAAGTTTGACACAAAGATTGCAAGCAATCTTCTGTTTTGGAAAACCAAAACAATCAAGAGCCTCTAAAATAAACTTGTGTGTTCAAACACAATTGATAACACTCACTGTAAAGCAAACAGAGACCAAAAACTCTTCAAAGAAGGAGAGAACTCAAAATAGTAGGCTCACTGAAAAACTAAAACAAAAATAGAAACTGACCACTCAGGAAGCACACAGGCCAAGAAACAACTCTTTCTAGATATAAAGACTTGAAAAAATCATGCAAAACAAATGTATATGTGACTATGTCTCTACACAGGTGTGTGTACACACGTTTCAGTCAAAAGAAACCCCTGTATACGCGGTTTCAGTTCAAAGAATCTAGCGTGTATACGCTTCTGTAACCCGACAAAGGTGCGCATATAAAGGTTTACAAGTAAAAACAAAAAATGAGGCCAGATGAAAAGGATCAGACTTGAAGTCCGAGTTCCTACAAAAGCAGACAGTACAATCATAACAAGCAAACTGAAATCTGAGCCCTGATTGGCACTAAATAACCCAAACAAGGAACAACAAGATTGTTGTCCCTAATAGAGTCGCCAATTCTGTTAAGGGATAAAGTCCTGTAGGGCTTTGAGTCAAAACCCTAGCAAAGTAGGAGTAATCTACAGCAAGAAACAAGCAAATAACTCAAGAAAAATGCTTAAATGAGAAAACCATGCGAGGATGTACATACCTGAGGGTCCTTTGTTTGCGTAGTTCCAGCTAGGGTTCAAACCCTTTGCAACTCCTCACGATCTTTGAACCTACAAAACAACTAATTCAAAGATGCACAACAGCATATAGATAAAGCATTATAGTGAAACCAAATTTATAACATATAAGTAGATGGTTAGTTATACATTGAAATAGTCATTCATACATAAACCATAACAACAACATCAGATGCATGAAAAAAGTTGATATCAGGAACAAGACAATGTTTCTTTTATTGAAAATAACTATAATAAAAACATAGAAAGAGTTCACCTGAGTCTTCCTCTTCCGGCTCCAAGCGGAACCGTCCTCCAGGTCTGTCCAGTCCCGGTCTTCAAAAGTCTCCTTCCATAACCAACACAAGGATATCTTCCACAAGTGAAAGGATATCAACTCTCAAGGAAACAAGGGTTTCCTGAACTTGGGGAAGTGCTTGAAGCACAAGGATCTTCAGACTTGATCAAGGGATAATCACAGCAAAGTAATTCTCTAGTTTCTCTCCTCCTTAAGGCCTTCCCATTGAAGTCTTTTTATACTTCTCCCAAAGTAGTTTTTTAGTTGGGAAACAGTTGGGCCACGGGCACTAATAGGTAATCAACAGGTAAAACCCATGATCTCCACGCATAATTAAGGAAATTTAATTTTTTTAAGTGTTTTAAGACATATACACGTGTTGGGTATATACTGACCTGCGTGTACACGTGTTTAATACAGGGCAAAGTCGCATACAGGGAATAAAACATTGTTTTTTAAATATTTGGACCAAGTCTGGAAGGAGAGGTTGCCCTAGGCCATAAACCAAGCATCACAAATACATAAGGTGATATTTGGAGCCATAACAGAGACTTTTCTACTCAAGCTTCTCATATTCATTCATTAATAATACAAGCTTCTTTTGTTGTTATATGTTCGATGTCCATTTTCTCTTCTGCTCTAAGCTTGCACTTGAATAGGCTATTCATGTTTCTTTTGTGTCTAATTCCATATTAATGTCATCTTATCTCTGCATTGATGAATTAGATTTGTAAGCTTCTTTGTTGCCTGTAGCAAGCCATTCATATGTGGTCATATATGCATCTGCTGGTATAGTCAGTATTCTCTTTTGTTGCCTATAGCTAGCCATTCATTTATGTTTATGTATGATTCTGCTGGTATGGTCAGTATTCTCCATCCATTCATTGAATCTACAAACTATTGAGCATTAGTGGTCTAAAGCCTTGTAAGATGAGGGTTTTCATGCATGTCTTAAGTAAAAACATAGTTGAAATGGTTATATGGCTTGATCCAAACCATCATTTATTCCATTAGTTCATAGAACAATATTGAAGATTTTATGTTACCAGGCATCTCTGATCTACAACCTAGGAAAGTTTCCTAGAGTTTTAACATAATTGGTGCCATTGTTGGGGAGAGAAAAATGAATCTCATCTTCCCTAGGAAACGACACAAATCCAGCTTTGATGATATCCAAATTCTGGGCACATTTTGGTTGTAATAATCTATCTGGTGACTCTACTGGAGGCCAAAGCTCTCGGCGACTCCACTTCATAGTTCTGGCTCAGTTTGTAAGGAATACTCGAAGAAATCCTCAAAAGCTACAAGCTGACCCAGTACCTGACACTGAAAAAATCATTAAAGAGAGAAAGCTATTCTAGAAACGAGCATCAGGTTCAGGTAAACCTAAACAATCTTCTATATCTCTTCAAGAAAGGCTTGTAATGGAACAAATACATGTTGAGAGTATAGCATATAATACTAGCAGCGAAGAAAAACTCTCTGAGATTCATAAAGCTCCTTATTCTTTAGTTCTTTAGGTTCTCCTTTTGTTGTAAGCCCAAAGGAAACCTCACCTCCTATCCATCATACTATTTTAGCCTTATCAGTCGCTGCTTAGCCCTTTATCATTTAGACTGACGATACTCTTTTATCCACCATAGCTATGGCAGGCCCACAAGCACCTACCAAAATGGAAAGAATCATAGCTGCTAGGTATGGACCTCTAATACTGCCCACTCCTTTGAATGCTATGCCTGCTAGAGAATATCATAAATATATGCCTAAGTTCCTTGGGACTGAACGTGTTTCAGCTGAAGAACATCTTGAGTCATTCTATAGCCATGCAGATAACCCAGACATTAGTGAAGATGATGTCTGGATGAGAATCTTTGTCCAAAGCCTAGATGGAGAGGCTAGAAAATGGTCACAGAACTGACCTCAAGATATATAGCAGATATTGAGGCTTTAGATGATGCATTTCTAAAGCATTGGGGGGATAAGAAGGATCTCCTCTACCACCACACTAAGTTTGGGAACTTAAAGAGGGAAAAGGGTGAGCTGTTGTCTGATTTTAATAAGAGATTTAACCGCATGTACAGCAAGATACCAGCTGAAGTAAAACCCACCACTACCTCTGCTAGACTCATCTATGCCAGTGCCTTTGATTCCGACTTCTGTTTATTGTTGAGGGAGAGGAGATGTGCTTCTTTGGCTGATATGAAAGATGCAGCCCTGGAGGTAGAATCAAACATCATGGTTGTAGATAAGCTCAAGGGAAATGTTGATAGAAGGAGATAGAGGGGCGAGTCTTCATCATTTTCAGATACCAAGATATATAGAACGACCAAGATGACAAAATCATTAGCCTCTGAGATCTCCAAATTAAAGGTTGAGCAACATTTTGGGAAAGCAAGAGTTCCTAACACCTTTTCTCCTCCAAATCCAAATCCATATAGAAGAGAAAATGAGCAGTTGCAAATTTTGCAAAGAAACAAAGATGCAAATGAAGACCAAAGGGTGGAGACCCCTTTTCAAAATGTAGTCGTGGAAGAAGAGCAGTTTGAGGAAGATGAAGAGATCCATTGTATGGAAGACAAAGGCAGTGCCACTTTTTTAACCAATCTACCTATGAGAAGTCATTATTCAATGACCAAATCAGCCAAGAATGGGATGGTGAAGTTGTTCTACAAACTAAAGATCAACAAAGATATAATCTGAGGTTGAAGATGAATAATGTCAAGGAGACTCATGTTCATAAAGCTATTGTCCCTACAGAATAGCAAGCTGATAAGTGGAAGCAACTAGCAGTTGATCCTATCATCCTCAAATCTCCAACCATAGAGGTAAGAGGCCTTGACAAGTCTCCTTCTTCTTTCAGTTTTCAATCAAAAATTCAGAAGCTAAGAATACCTATGCCTCTTATTGAACTAGTGAAGAATGAGTCCTTCAAAGCATTCATCCTTGAGGCTCTTGAGCCTAAAGCCATCCAAGCCTCCACTGACCATGTAAATCTACAATATGACCAACCAGTTGTTATTCTCAGCCCAATGATTGAAAATTGTGAAGACAGCTCCCCATCATTCTATGTTTCTCTGTCTATTCATGATAAAATTCTTCATAATTTCCTTCTGGACACTGAAGCTAGCCATAATCTAATGCCCAAGGCTGTCATGGATAAATTGGGTCTTGACATTACCAAGCCTTACCATGACCTGTTTCCTTTTGACTCTAGAAAAGTGGAATGCCTGGGACTAATCAAGGATCTTGCCTTCACTTTGTCTTAACTACCCATAAAAAGCATGATGATGGATATTGTGGTAGCAAATGCCCCCCCAATTTTGGCATGTTACTTTCCAAAGGTTGGATCAAGAGATTAAGTGGAACATTACAAAAAGATCTATCCTATGCTACTGTCCTAGTTTTTGGAGGCGAAAGTAGGAGGTTATATAGAGAAGCTCAGTTGGCTTATATAATCAGTGATGGAAGGAATCCCACCAATCATCCCATCTATGCTATTGACATTGATTTTGGAGCTTGTTTTTTTAGATTGAAGAATATCAATTGGCCTCTACTCAGCTTAAGAAACCAATTTGCTAGATCTCATAGGAATACATTGATTCATCTTTTATATTAACTTTTCAGGTCACAAATGACACAACAGAGTATGAAGCAAACCTTATCATTCAGCAGGTGTACAAAACCTTCCAAGAAAAACATCCAAGGCAGAAAGCATACAGATATGAGGTGAAATATAGACCATCTCTACTTGATAATGTCAAATGCTAGAAAGTTTTTGAAGTAGATGATCAAATTAATAGGTTTTTGCAAATCTTTGATGAATTTACTGATATGCACATTGACCAAGAGAAAGAAACCTTTGATAGAAAGGTAAAAAGGGTCAATTTTCAGTTTGGTGTCTATTTTATGAAAAGGGATGTAATAAAGGAAGGAGAAGATGTTTTTGATGGCCCAACCAATGGGTTGTTCTTCAAACTTTATTTTAGTTAAGGCTTTCAAGCCTTGGTATTGTAAATATGTTGCTTTTAAGTTTTATTTCATGCTAAATAGACTCCATGCCCAATGCAACACTAGGAGGAAGATTTGATCTTGCTTTTTACAGGAAAGGAATTGTTCTATAGTTCTTGAAACCTCACAAGAAGACTTTCATCCCTAGAAGGAGCCAATGTTAGCTTTCTTGGCATTTGGCCAAAAAATGGATCCAAAACACTCCCAAAGTCTCCAAAGTTTGCTTAAAATCATGCAAATGGATCCAAATATGCTCCAAAGCACTCCCTAAGTCTTCAAAAGTGCTTAAGATCATCCAAAGATCGAAACAAGCAAGGGAGGAGAGCCCTTGGAAGGGCAAAAGTGCAGTATCGGGAGGCAAAAAACACTCCAAAACCATGAAAAACCCAAAATCATAGGCTTAACAGTTCAAATGCATGACAAAAATCCGATTTGGCTGATCAACAGTCTAGGTCTGATCAGTGGTCGCAATCTACGAAGGGAACAGGTAGAGTAAGCGTGCAGAGCTATTGCGATCAGCGATGCAATGTGGATCGTCGATCAAGCGCGCAGATCGACGGCCCACATCGCGTCACCAGATCACTATCGAGGATTACATAGAAGCGCTAACCATAGGCCTGGGGCATGAGAGACATGCGATTATGATTCATCGCATTGCTATATCGCATCAGCTACACATGGGAGCTGGCATATACACATACTGCGGCCCGATGAACTGGACCTGACAGCATTATAAGTGATATCGCATAATATTTTAAGTCCACAGGAAAGGCCATTTATAATGTATTTCATGTATTTTGTATTTTAAAGAAATACAAAAGGAACCAAGGGGAAACATCGATAGTGATAAAGCCCAGACCTGAAAGGGTTCGGGAATGAAATATGTAAATTTTTGAAGTCCAGGGAAAGCCATTTTCCATGTATTTTCAGTGTTTTACATATTTCATAATACAAAGGGAAAATGACAAAACCAGCAGGATTTTAGGGGAGCCAAAGGCGATAAGTAGTTTAGGCCAAACTCCACCCGATGCCATATAGCGGCCGCCCAGTGTCCAGCACGAGGAGAGAGAAAACTGCCCTCATCAGGCGGTTAACTCTAGTACAAAAGAGGCGCCCGAAATGGATCACCACCATTGGATCTAGGAATCCATGATCAACGGTGGAGATGTGTTGTCACTGTAAGGGCAGACCCAAGAGGAGAATAAGCCATATCTAAGGATTTTTTAAGTCCCAAAGGAACAACTTGGCGGGATTTTTATAGTGTTGCTGTGTTTTTTTGTGTTTAACAGAAAAACAGTCACTCTAAATGTTTAAAAGATAACAGGGGCCCGAATAGCCATTCCAACACAAAACAGGGGTCGGAAACAGAAAGAGAAGGGCCACAGCATGTAGCTCGTCTGAAACAGAAACATCATGGGCATAAATAGAACAGCTCAACCGAAGACAACAGAGATAATGGAGCAGATAGTGCAGTTGTCCTAAACAAATAGAAATATTAAAGGCCACAACGCAGCTCATCAAAACAAGAATCATGGAGCATCTCTGGCATGAGAGAGCTCCCAAACAGCACATCAAACTACCTGAAGGTGGTTATTCCTCTGTCAAAAGGAGAAAACCTCCAAGCCATGCTTTCGTATTGAGGGAATCAATCAGTTAACAAGACAGATCAGACAAATTAAGACTCCGAGCCTATTAAAGCTCAAGAGCATTGTAAACAGGCTATAAATAGCTGAAAGTAAGATGTAATACAAGTTCAACTTCTAGAGACTAATGAGACTTTGCTACTCAAGCTTCTCATCTTCATTCATTAGTAATACAAGCTTCTTTTGTTGTTATATGTTCAATGTCCATTTTCTCTTCTACTGTAAGCTTGCACTTGAACCAGTTGTTCATGTTTCTTTTGTGTCTAACACCAGATAACTGTCATCTTATCTTTGCATTGATGAATTAAATTTGCAAGCTTCTTTGCTTCCTATAGCTAGCCATTCATATGTGGTCATATATGCATCTATCAGTATAGTCAGTATTCTCTTTTGTTGTCTGTAGCTAGCCATTCATTTATGTTTATGTATGCATCTGCCAGTATGGTCAGTATTCTCCATCCATTAATTGAATCTACAAACTATTGAGCATTAGTGGTCTAAAGCCTTGTAAGCTGAGGGTGTTCATGCATGTCTTGAGTAAAAACATAGTTGAAATGGTTATCTGGCTTGATCCAAACCATCATTTATTCCAATAATTCAGAGAACAATATTGAAGATTATATGTTACCAGGCATCTCTGATCTACAACCTAAGAGAGTTTCCTGGAGTTTTAACAGGAAGAAGTTTGAAAAATAAAAATTTTGATGCTTTCGTTGTCATGAGGCGGGCGATTTTGCTACAAATTGTCCACTGAAGAAATCCAAGATGGGATCCAAGGAAGGATCTGAAGGCGAGGCATTGGCCTCACTGTTCGAGTTGTATTTCACCCTCTTCACATGCATGGTTTCATCCATGGTGGGATGTGGTTGGTTTCTTAACAGTGGAGCTTCGTTCCACATGACCGATGACAAGAGTTTGTTCAGTACCTTGGAGGAGAAAGATCTCTAGATACTCATAACGATGGGTAATGATGAAAAGTATAGTGTCTCAAGTGTAGGCATGGTTGTTTTTCAGAGGGAGCATGGAGCTCGCATTACCTTGACCGATGTCAAGTATGTACCAGGACTGAGGAAAAATTTGGTGTCAATCACAATGCTGGAAGAAAAAGGCTATGATGTAGTCTTCAGTAAGGGAAAGGTTTTCTTTCGACACATCACCGTGAGATAGGTGAAGTAGATCGGTTCACGAGTCAAGAACCTGTATGATCTTGAGGTTCAAGATGCATGCAAAGCCTTGACGAGCAAGGAAACTGATGGAGACTCGGTGGTTGAGAGGGAGACTAAATTACCTCTCAGACAATTATGGAGGAGCCACAATTGGTGAAGCAGCTTCAGGATGTTGTGGAGCAGCCACAACTAGAGAAGCCGAGAGGAGATCGAATAGAGACATCTACTCATGCAGAGACCTCTAGTAGGGGAAATTTTGAGCCAAGTGGGTAGAGGGATCACATGCATCGATACCTCTAGGTTAGAGGTGAGGCGATGTGGAGTGACAGTCCCAAGTAGGCTAGAATAGGTGCAGGATCATTGAGGTACCCAACCTTTTTTATTCGACCTTCCTACGGGAGCCCCAATGAGGAGTACCAGGACTAGCTGAGTAGGTAGAGACAAATGTGGATGGAGCAGCAAAAAGAGCTACAGTGCAGGAATCCCAAGACAGTGCAGAGCGAGCATGCTACAACAATGCAAGAGGCACAAGAGTGTTGCAACAGTGCAGGATGGCATAGAGAGGTGTGCAATAGTGCAAGATGCATGGAGTGTTGCAGTAGCTTAGAGGTCACAAAGGGAGCACTTGTCAGTGGCAGAGGAAGCTTTAGCATCAGAGGATGTTTCTAACCTAAGAGGAAGGTCATTTGGGAGTTATTTTTGGTTCTAGAGTTGTTGGAGTAGCAACACTTGGAAGAAGTGTTGCATGCAGAACATTCCAAAGGTTCAGGATCGAGTTCGAGTTGTGCACCTTGCTTGTTGAGAGGGAGTGTTAAAAATAGCAACAAGAAATGCTATAAATATAAGTGCAAAAAATAGCACTACCATAAATAGCAGTTCAGGTACCAGTGTTGGACACAGCAACAAGGAATGAAAAATGGAAGTGCTAAATTTAGCACTGCTAGAAATAGAATTTCAGGATACTTCCTATTTTAGTTTGTCCCTAAACTAAAATAGAGAAGCAAAAATTTGAATTTGATCTTAGCAATTGTTTGTAAAATAATTAATTAATTCATCTTGAGATAATTAGTTGTAGAAAATCAAACATGAAGTCTATGTGGGGACATGCAACAATTTCTCCATTTATTGAGGAATTTATCCATCAGTTAAAGGGATAAGGATGATTTGTAATTAGTTGGCTCAATTAACTGAGTCAAGTCCAGTTAGATTAGTTCAAATAGTTTTTTGAACTAATTGTGAGTTTAGTTAATTAATGCATGTGTGCATGTAACTACTGCACTTCAGATAACTGAATATTTTCTCATAAATAACCCGTGCATGTCAATTCAGACAAAGACCCATGTGAGATCATATGGAGGGACAGTGTACTATCAGTTGCAAGAATATTCCATTGTGAATATCTCTTACATGCAGAAGGAATTCATTCCTTAGAGATTACGCAATTACTTCTTCAGTTTATTGAGTGCGTTATGAGGCCAATCACACAGGTGGCATCATTGGACCACAAGAAAAACTGTGCAAGGAAATAGGAGGCTTGGAGGGCTGAGGGAAGGCATACCTTATGTCTATTCAGTCTATGAGTTGTATTGTTTTTTATTGCAGAGAGAGCAGGATAGCTTGTGAGCTGATTCTTTTTGTAACTTGAACATATTTCCACTTGTATGATAATAGAGAGATTGGGGCTTTAGGCTGAGGATCTCCCCAGGTTATCCTTCTATGTTCATGTGTGATTGATTTCTCATTCTCAGTTATATGTGTTCTAATTGATCTTGCTCATATTCGATTAAGCTTCCGCAAACTTTGTTGTAGAAGTAGATCTTGTATTTCACTTTAGTATATTGCATAATATGTTGATCTAGAGTGGGAAATTTCTACATGTTATTGGAGCAAAGGTGATCAAAGTGAAGAACAATATACAAGAAGGGAGATGTTCGAAGTTTGAGGTTCTTGAATATATATATCGAGTTCTTATCTCATCTCAATTTCACCAATGGTGTTCAATGGTTTAAGACTCGAGTATGCCCTTGATGGCAGCTCAAATTATATAGTTTGGAAGGATCGCATGGAAGTAGTATTAGAGGATAATGGTCTAAAAGACTTCATTGATTAAGAAGCCTCCAAGTCGATAGCATCTGATGCTACAGAATTGGCGAAATGGAAGAAATGTGTGGCTAGAGCAAGGAGAATCCTCCCAGAGGGAGTTTGAGACCACATTTTCTTGAGACTCCATGGGAAGGAGACATCGTTTTTGATGTGGAAAACATTGAAAGATCTATATCAGAATAGAAACGATCAGAGGAAGTTGGCAATGAAAGATAAGCTTTGAAAAATCAAGTGTGAAAAGGGTGACACGATCTCTACATATCTGAACAAGTTCACCACCAACAGGGATGAGCTTGGAAGTGTAGGGATCATGAAAGCCGATGATGACATGGTGAGTCTTGCACTCCTTGATCTTCCTCAGAGTTGGCGCAGCTACCGAGACTCAGTTAATGGAAGAGAAAAACTTCCAGATTTGGAACGACTTTGGTTGGATCTGATGCAGGAGGAGATAAGAAGAATCACCAGAGATGGTTCTTCATCCAAGAAGGATCAAGAAAATTGCACCTTAGAGAGTAAGGTGAATAAAGGGAAGGAGAAGGATTCTCATCCCAAATTGAGTTCTTCCTATGGTGGGAAGAAGTTTGAAAAATCCAAAGTGTGATGCTTTCGTTGCCATGAGGTAGGCCATTTTGCTACAAATTGTCCACTGAAGAAATCCAAGATGGGATCTAAGGAAGGATATGAATGTGAGGCATTGGCCTCACAATTCAAGTTGGATTTCACCCTTTTCACATGCATGGTTTCATCCATGTTGGGATGTGGTTGGTTTCTTAACAGTGGAGCTTCTTTCCACACGAATGGTAACAAGAGTTTGTTCAGTACCTTGGAGGAGAAAGATCTCTAGATACTCATAATGATGGGTAATGATGAAAATTATAGTGTCTCAGGTGTAGGCATGGTTTATTTTTAGAGGGAGCATGGAGCTCGCAGTACCTTGATCGATGTCAAGTATGTACCAGGACTGAGGAAAAATTTGGTGTCGTTCACAATGCTAGAAGACAAAGGCTATGATGTAGTCTTCAGTAAGGGAAATGTTTTCATTCGACACATCACCACGAGACAGGTGAAGAAGATCGGTTCACGAGTCAATAACTTGTATGCTCTTAAGGTTTAAGATGCATGCAAAGCCTTAAGGAGCAAGGCAACTGATGGAAACTTGGTGGTTGAGAGGGAGAGTAAATTACCTCTCAACATGCAGTGCCAGAAGAAGTCTCAAAAAATTGTGGAGGAACCACAATTGATGAAGAAACTTTAGGAGGTTGTGGAGTAGGCACAACAAGAGAAGCCGAAAGGAGATCGAGTAGAGACATCTACTCATGCAGAGACCTCTAGTAGGGGGAAATTTTGAGCCAAGTGGGTAAAGGGATCACATGCATCCATACCTCCAGGTCGAAGGTGGGGCGATGTGGAGTCATAGTCCCAAATAGGCCGAAATAGGGGCAAGATCATTGAGGTACCCAACCTTTTTGATTCGACCTTTCTATGGGAGCCCCAATGAGGAGTAACAAGACTGGCTGAGTGGGTAGAGACAGATGCGGATGGAGCGGAAAAGAGAGCTACAATGCAGGAGTCCTGAGACAGTGCAGAGCTAGCCCGCTGCAACAATGGGAGAGGCACAAGAGTGTTGCACCAGTGCTTGATGGCATAGAGAGGTATGCAATGGTGTGAGATGCATGGAGTGTTGCAGCAGCTTAGAGGTCACAGAGGGAGCACTTGTCAGTGGCAAAGGAAGCTTCAACATCAGAGGATGTTTCTAGCCCAACAGGAAGGTCAGTTGGGAGTTTTTTTTCGTTGTAGAGTTGCTAGAGTAACAACACTTGGAAGAAGTGTTGCATGCAGAACATTCCAAAGGTTTAGGATCACGTTTGAGTTGAATGCCTTTCTTGTTGAGAGGGAGTGTTGAAAATAGCAACAAGAAAGGTTATAAATAGAAGTGCTAAAAATAGCATTGCTATAAATAGTAGTTCGGGTACCAGTGTTGGACATAGCAACAAGGAATGAAAAATGGAAGTGCTAAATTTAGAACTACTATAAATAGAATTTCAGGATACCTTCCTATTTTAGTTAGTCCCTGAAGTAAAATAGAGAAGTAAAAATTTGAATTTGATCTTAGTAGCTATTTGTAAAATAATTAATTAATTCATCTTGAGTTAATTAGTTGTAGAAAATAAAACATGAAGTCCATGTGGGAACATGCAACAATTTCTCCATTGATTGAGGAATTTATCCATCACTTAAAGAGATAAGGATGATTTGTAATATTGAGTTGTAATTAGTTGGCTCAGTTAACTGAGTCAAGTCCAGTCATATTAGTTCAAATAGTTTTTTGAACTAATTGTGAGTTCAGTTAGTTAATGCATGCATACATGTCACTGTTGCACTTCAGATAACTGAATATTCTCTCATAAATAACTCATGGGTGTCAGTTTAGACAGAGACGCAGTTGATATCAGATGGAGGGACAGTGTACTATCAGTTGTAGGAATATTCCATTGTGAATATCTCTTGCATGCAAAAGGAATTCATTCCTTAGAGATTGCGCAGTTACTTCTTTAGTTTAGTGAGTGTGTGATGAGGCCGATCACACAGGTGGAATCATTGGACCCCAAGAAAAATTGTGCAATGAAATAAGAGGCTTGGAGGGTTGAGGGAAGGCATATCTTGTGTCTATTCAGTCTGTGAGCTGTATTGTTTTTTATTGCAGAGAGAGAAGTATAGCTTGTGGGATGATTCTTTTTGTAACTTGAACATATTTCCACTTGTATGATAATAGAGAGATTGGGGTTTTAGGCTGAGGCTTTCCCCAGGTTATTCTTCTATGTTCATGTGTGATTGATTTCTCATTCTTAGTTATATGTGTTCTAATTGATCTTGCTCATATTTGATTAAGCTTCCGCAAAGTTTGTTGTAGAAGTAGATCTTGTATTTTGCTTTAGTATATTGCATAATCTGTTGATCTACAGCGGGAAATTTCTACACTTTGCTTATTCATTACATCACTGAGGTCTTCACTATGATTGTTATTTATCATATCTTCATTACCATACTCCATCATTTCTCTTGATTCTAAGGTTGTTCCTTCGTAAACGTATGATGTTGCATTATTATAATGACAGTGATTAGATTTATGACATACATCACTACTATAATTTCCCTTTAGGTATGTGAGTTAATATAAGTGTATGTTGAGATCCTTGTTACAAGACTTAAGACCCTTCAGCTCCATCGGGTTGATGAGAGCACTTACATATGACGAGATGATGCTCATAGATATTCTGAGATCATCATTACCCTTCTCTGATTTATTCATCCGAAGATATTTTCCTTCAGATCACAGGTATGTCGAGTATCACGTATTTAATCATTGTGATCTGTCTAGATAGATCCAAATATTGATACAAAGATGAAATTTAACCCTTGTTACTTCTCGCAATCCTGGTCACAGTTTATAACATGTCGAAGTTGTAATAAATACATAGTCCTCTTCATCCATCTAAAATCTATTCGTGTGATATTACTATGTCATCAAATTCAGGTATGTCGAGATATTTAGACCAGAACGTGTAACGATGCTACTTTATCTAATATCAGGTCATGACTGCACCTAAAACCCTGACCAAGGTGTAGTTAGACCTTCATGCAGATCTCTATTCCATCCCTGACCAAAGTATGATAATATAGCTTCATCCGAGACCTAAAACAGGAGCCCTTTTCTGTGGTGCGGATTTCCTCTATGCCCACATGAAAAATCAGAGAGGAAATTATGAGATTTGTGTTCTCCCTTTTGCGGATACCTCAACCACCTATTTATAGTGGTTGTGCACTATATTGAGTTGACGTTCATCCATGAACCAACAAATCCTTGTATCAAGCCGACATAACATTTATTTATGTATTTAATTCTTATTTTGAGCCGACATGAACTTCCTTTGTTGTTTTCTCTTGCAGACTTATGATGCTTGATCTTGACGCATTGATCTTAGTCTTGGAGGGCTTCTACACTAGTTGAATACTTTTACACATTTACATGGACTCATGACATGATTCTTTGACATATAAATAAATCCTAAAGACATCAAGAAGAAGTCTTTCATCTAATGACACTTCTTGCTCATGAAACCCATGTAGCAACATTACAAACATAATTTATTTTTCTCTTATTACATCAAATACAAAGATCATGTCGCTATGAAGATCAAACCTAGTTACACTTTCTTCAACAATCCCTCTTAACTAGGGAGGTATTCATAATGGTACTTGGTCATTCTCAATCTGAATAATTTCTCATAAGAAGAATCGAATTTGCAATCCATCTGTTATATCATCATTTCAACCAACATTGTTTCCATTTAGCAAGGCCTTGACTACCAAATCTATCTCTCACTTAGATTAGAGAACACAATGTTGGCGAGACCAATGACTGATAAACATGCATCATCATTGTCTCTCTTACGGTCATACCCACCCGGGTGTTCTCCGAGTATGCCCTAATAGGACTATTCTCATCTTGGGTTCCCAACCCTCAAAAATATTGGTCCTCTTGCCCACTCTTTTCTTGGATGCGCTACCACATCCTCAAAGAGTGTCAGATGTCATATTATTACACAATCATACATTCTTTCTTCCAAATTGAAGACAATAATGTTGTGTCTCACTCTCCCTCTTGACCAGGGACAAGTTCCAAATTTCCTTTTACTCAAAAACTTACTCGAGTTCCTTTACTCATAGGAACCACCCAGATATCCCTCTTACACAAGGACTCTATCATCAGTACTTTATAGGGTCTTCTAGTTGACTGGCAATCCATGATCTCAATGTCATCAATTTCTTCACATGTAGGGTTCGGCCATCCATCACTTTCCTCCGTCATGTCATTCCTTCTTTCTCGAAAAGTATCCTCCTTGAGCTTCCTTTATTTGCTCATCTGTCTTCACTTTTCATCAGCAATGATTGCTATGAATCACAAGTTACATAGTTGTGACATCCTTTAAACTCTCCTTTCCTAGATCTTGCACACATACCTAGACTGTACCAAGAGGTTAGAGACCAAAAACAAATTACATATTACCTTTTGGTGATGGCCTTGCTTCAATGACATCTTCTTATAGGCAGCAATCATCCCACACACATGTTGACACATCTCCCAATGATATATGTTGTCAAGGGTCCTGATATTTTCAAACTTCCATTAGAGTCTTCACATCATTCCGGGAGGTTTCCTGGTCAAATCTTCCTGATCCTCTGCATGTTGATTGCCTTCGTCATGGTTCCATGCTTCACGATCTCTTCCATTCTCATATATTTTATTCCCAGGAACTCTCATAGTTCTTCAATGGTAATCAACTAGCTCATACTACATAATGAGGACATATTATGTCGATTTCATCTAATTTGACTTATGTCTTCCTACATCCTTTCAAAGGAGGAGATACTTTCCCTATTAATCATGCTTGATCCATTTTATCTTCAACCATGTTTCATGACATTATGATATCAAATACAAATACAAATACAAGCATGCATACCTCATTTTCCCTTCAAGTTACTTTCAAAAACTTTCTTGATTGAATGGATCTTGAATCCCTTAATTTTCTTCATCATGTCATGAGTTCTTCATCTCACAATTTCCATAAGTTGGAATTCCTGATGAAGTACTTGCTACCTTCCCAGACTAGGGGATTTTCCGTTGAGGTTTCCATCAAATATTCTTCAGGATCTAGTATATACCCATATGGAAAATGTTCCCTTTGACTTGGATGACTTCTTCTTTTCCTTTAATGTCCAAAGAGTTTCCCAAGAGCTATTTTCTTCCTATATGAGCTCTTGATTCCATGATTCCATGATGCATCTTCTTACCATGGTCATATCTGCAAGGACTTATGATAGGACCCATTTGATAGGGATGCCATTTTATTTATACTGGGGATCTATTACTCCCTCTTTCCTATAGCTTCCTCTATCCTTCAGATGATATGAACACTTTTTCATAATCCTTTCATAGTGTTGTTTTGTTTTGTTAACCTTTCCTTTGCAAATATTTGAGTCCTTTCAACTTACCTTTCTCTATCTGTCATATAGATCACAAACTGTTGATTGAGGTGACCTTCTTGTTCACGAACAATTGTCACCTTGCATATCAATGATGATTATCTATTCATCATTTTCTTAGATCTCTCAATTGATATATCATGAATGTATTTCTTCACTCTTTGTCACCTTCTGCACTACATTTCAGAGAGTATGTCCTCTAGCATTTCAGGTATCCTTCTTATGTCTCCTTTCTTACTTGATAGAACCTTAAGAGTTCTCGTGACTTCAAAGGAGACCTTGATGTATAGATTTCTCTAAGGATAATGACGATACTTCTTATTCCATGCAAGAACCTTGATGACCCATCAATATATAGGTATTCTTGCAATCATGAAGTGATAAAACCAAATGTGATTATAAAATAGAAAAAGGTAATTACTTGATTGTGAAGATGAAATCTTCACCTTGATCAGTTTCTAGAATTTGGAGTAGACATGGAAATTTCCTCCTTTGCCTTTGAGTTATCTTGATTATGTATTTGGGCTACATAAGGAATCTATGCCACATTTTCTTGTGATTGCTTGCCATGATATAGAGACCCATCAAATAGTGTTATCAACAAGCACCTTCATTCTTCGTCGAGTATTGTCTATCTAAATCATATTGTAGCTGATCTGATTCTTTTCCTTTGTGAAATTATTGAACTCATTGTGGCATGACCTAGATCAAAACTATGGGAGTCATCAAAGACCTTATCATGAATCTTGAGATCTAACTACTTCATCTTTGACTATCATCCTTCAGAACCTTTGTTGTTGTAGATTGTGGTTGGAGGCTGCCTCTTAGATCTAGGCCTTATAGATCCTGGTCCCTTCAACTAATTTGAGGCCTTGTAGAAAAATTAACTTTTTAATGTCTCTTCTCTGGCCCTTTCTTTGACTGTTGAACCTCGCTCTGATACCATGTTGAAGAATCTAGGGAAAACACAGTTATGTTGATTATTCCTATACATGATAACAATTTGTGAAGTGTTGATGCATTTTTATCTTAGCTTGATATTACTTCATTATTAAAATATGTGAATTAGCTTCATCAAACTGCTAAAAAAACAAAAATAGACAAGAACACAACTAATTAGCATTTTGCTAGGGCCAAAATCTCTCCCTCTTTGAGAGGAAAACCCATGCATAAATTATTCTTATAGAAACTTCATTGACGAATACCAAGACCATACCATGACCCTTGACACATCCTACCTCTCCAAGACCAAGACATCAATCCTTTAGCTCTAACTACTACATCATTGAAGACATCTTTCTGCTACACTATAGAGACTTGGATTATTCATTACATCACTGAGGTCTTCACTATGATTTTTATTTATCATATCTTCATTACCATACTCCAACATTTCTCTTAATGCTAAGAATGTTCCTTTATAAACTTGTGATGTCTCTTTATTACAATGACAATGATTAGGTTTATGACATACATAAATACTGTAATTTCCCTTGAGGTATGTGATTTAATACAAACAAATATAAGTGTATGCTGAGATCATTGTTACAGGACTTAAGACCCTTTAGCTTCATCCAATTAATGAGAGAACTTATAAGTGTGACGAGATGTTTCTCATAGATATTCTAAGATCATCATTACCCTTCTCTGGTTTATTCATCCGAAGATATTTTCCTTTAGATCACAGGTATGTCGAGTATCACATATTTCATCATTGTGATATGTCTAGACAGACCTGAATATTGATACAAAGCTGAGAAGTAACCCTTGTTACTTCTTGAAATCCTTATCATTGTTTATAACATGTCGAGGCTGCAAGAAATACACAGTCCTCTTTGTCCAACCGAAATCTATTCATGTGAGATCATTGCATCATCAAATTCAATTATGCCAAGATATTTAGCCAAGAACGTGTAACAATGTTGCGTTTTCTAAGATCAGGTCATGAATGCACCTCAAACCCTGGCCGAGGTACAGTCAAACCTTCATGCAGATCTTTGCTCCATACCTAATCAAAGTATGTTAACATACCTTCATCCGAGACCTAAAACGTGAGCCCTTTTCTATGGTGCATATTTCCTCTATGCCCACACGAAAAATCAGAGAGGAAATTGCGAGATCTGTGTTCTCCCTTTTGTGGATACCTCAGCCACCTATTTATAGTGGTTGTGCACTATATTGAGGTGATGTTCATCCATGAACTGATGGGTCCTTTTATCAAGCCGACATAACATTTATTTATGTATTTAATTCTTATTTTGAGCCAACATGAACTTTGTTTGTTGTTTTCTCTTGCAGACTTCTGATGCTTGATCTTAACACATTGATCTTGGTCTTGGAGGGTTTCTACACTAGTTGAAGACTTGTACACATTTACATGGACTCATGACATGATTCTTTGACATAGAAATAAATCCTAAAGACATCAAGAAGAATTATTTCATCTAATGACACTTCTTGCTCATGAAACCCACGCAGCAAGATTACAAACAGAATTTATTTTTCTCTTATTACATCAAATACAAAGATCATGTCATTATGAAGACTAAACATAGTTACACTTTAAACAACAAAACAACCCTATTATAATTGAGGAATCACCAAGTAAAATAGAGGAGATAGATCCCATTGAGATGAAAATTGAGAAAGTCACATCTCGTGGAGCCATCTCAAAGACTTCCATCACCTATGTAAGAAATCTTGTCACCGGGTCAACCTCCTCTAAGCTGCCCAAGGCACCTATCACACTCCAACAAAAAGGGAAAGGCCTGCTACAGGGAACATGGATAGTGCTACATGAAGATTAGAAAATTCTACAGGAAGAGAAGAAGGGGCAGAAAGAGGGCCAAAAGGCAACACAATAGTTACAGGATGTGGAAGCTTCTCCAAGAACCTTTGAGAGAGATTTTCCAGAGCTACAAGGGCATAGTCCACAACCCAATTTGAGCTCCCATTACAAGTTAATAAAGGGAGGCAGAGTGATACCACAAAAAATTGTGGTCCCTCTCTATTGGAAATAATACTGAGAGGGTGGGTGAATCAGTATTATCAAATTCTTTTAATAAACCTTCTAGATTTATACTTAATTTAATCTTCAGATATTGATCATTAACTTGTATGTCAGTACCATATAATAATGAGCATGAAACAAGAAAAACAGATAGTCACACCAAAGAACAACAGATATAAGGTTGGAAACCCAATGTGGGTGAAAACCACCTACTGCAATATGTCTCTATCTTCTTTCAATTAGAAACTTCTTTTACAATGATTTTGTACTGGTGCAATCCTTTACCAGTACGCAGGCTGCAACCTACAAAGAGCTACAACTCTCTCTCGTTTTCTAGTCTCTCCTGGAAGGGAGCTACAACCCCCTTAACTCTTTTACTTCTTAAAGGACCACGTTTCATGAATTTTCAAACTAGATCCAAGAAGATCAAATAATCATCAAGTACATGCAAATCACCCAATCTCCTTATACAATCAACCAATGAATCACCCAACTCTTCAGAATGTTGTAAACAGAAAAGTAATACCAGAAGTCTACACCCAGAATTCTGTAGCAATAGATAAAAGACAGTCAACAAATGTTTCAAGATAAGTCCGCAACTTCACCAATAGGGGCCTGCGTATATCCGCAGCTCTTCTGAGTCTAAACTACGTAGATCCACACTAGTCGTTCTTCTGCTCTTCGTAATTTTTCTCAGATCTGTACCTTTACTGTCTGACTTACAGCGTACATCCGCACTGTGCCTTCTACTGCCCTGCGTACCTCGCACTGCGCCTATTCCTGCACTGCAGGCCCCCCGCACTGCGCTTTCTCCTAAGCTGCGTACCTCACACTGCGCCTTTTTCTACGCTGCGTACCCCTACACTGCGCCTTTTGCTTCACTGCGTACCCCTGCACTACACCTTTGGATCGCCTGTGGACTTCTGATTAGGGCCAAAATAACAGTCCTCCAATGTGCCACAATCAGTCAGATCCACAGATCTGCTCATACACCCGAGAGATCACAACTTATCAACAGATTCGCCTTTAGTTTTCTCCTTGATTTATATCTAGCTTTTAAAATCAATCACCCAAAATTTCAAATCTTAAGATATTCAAATTTTCACTTATATTTAGCCAAGAGATCTTCTTTCCTTTTTATAGGCAAGCCTTCCACAATACCATGGTCCAAAACCATAATAACATAATACCATGAACCCAATACTTGGGATCAATACTTTTGGATGCAATACCATGGTCCAAAACCATTTGATCAAAAACTATCGGACTAATACCATGAACCATTCATGAAGATTCCCACATGCACGTGCTTTTATGCATTGGAGAGAGTGAAACTGGGGTCCGCACCTTCTGAACGGAAAACCTGCATGCATGTCCGCACTCTTTGGTCGGCGTACTTGCGGGTCCGCAACTTCTTCTAGGATTACCTTCGGGTATCTTAATTTCCATGATTTTGAGTGCCTGAACTGAGATCTGCCACTAGAGGGAGTTGCCATCAAGTACAACACTTGTGCCATAGTACCAAACCAGAATCATAATGCCAACAATCTCCCCCTTTGGACTTGATGGCAACCTCAAGATCCTCAACGTCATTCTCCCCCTTTGACATCAAGGGCAAAGGGTTATGCTCCCCCTGAGAGCATGCTTAAGTCTTTGCTCTGCTGATAATGCTCCCCCTGACCAGATCCATAATCCACCATAATCCATGAAAGAGATAGAGACATATTGCAGCCATGTTCAGATCAGCATCCATGATCTCCTTCTATGCTACCATAATGCCAATAATGCATTATATGTGCTCCTCCTGAACCTGTGCCATTCGATCTACGACCAATCCATAAACCAGCAAATGTACGCGTATACCCCATATAAACCTTGCGTACAACCAAAAGATGAGATTCAATAACAAGATGATGCATCAACTACCCCCAGCTTTTGCCTGAGGTATTCAAAGGTCTCCCTGGGCAATGGTTTGGTGAGTATATCAGTAACTTGTTCCTTAGAAGGAACATACTCCAACTTGACTTTTTGTTCAAGCACTTGTTCCCTAAGAAAGTGATACTTGATCGGTATGTGCTTGGTCTTTGAATGCATGACTGGTTTCTTTGAAATTCTGATTGCACTTGTATTATCACATAAGATGGAGATAGGTGGTGTACAAGTGATTTGAAAATCCTGCAAGGTCTGCATCATCCAAAGGAGTTGAGTGCAGCA
>APFE030388715.1:0-10000 GCA_000404065.3 Pinus taeda | reverse complement strand
ACCGACAAGGTAACATAGCTAGTGTTCCCTATTGCTTAGATTAATTATTGAACTTTAAAAATTATGAACCAGGTCCCACATTTGAACAAGGGCTATAGTGTAGTTACTCTCGTTTAGTGTAAATATGGTTAAATTAAAGTAAAAAACAATAAAGACATATAACTTTATATTAATAAAAATTACAATTGAAATAGCAAGATAATTGATGATTGCATTATCTGTGGCCGAACAAAAATAATAATAGTTCTATTTGTGGATGATTTTTTTTGTTTTTATAAATGCTAATACCATATTTGTTCATTTTAATATATTATTTGTATATTTTTACGGAAAATCTATATTTTTAGACAAACCCGATTTATGCATATAAATGGAAGATTATGCAAAGATGTAAAAGAACTTTTAGAACAATCACGCTAGGGCATGGTTCTTAAATGCTTTGTAAATAAAATCAAGAAGCATACATTAAAAAGCTACAAACCAAAAAAAACAATTATACATATTATTAAAATTAAATTAAATAATAATTAAACTATATATATTATTTCAAAATTATTTTCAAATTTAAGAAAATATGTGATATTTTTATTTACAAATATTATATTATTATATATATTATATATATATATATATTATATTATACACATTTTTTATAAATATCACATTACAAAAGCTAAATTTCAAAAATTATTAAATATTATTAATATTAAATTTTAAATTTTTTATTAAATAAAAAGTTAAATTCTATATATATAATAAATAAAATTATGAAAACAACATAAATTTATATAATTATAGAGTAACATCCATTGTTAAAAAAAAATTACTATTAACGCTTATTAATTTTAAATTAATATGAATTTGTACTAAAAATAATTAATATGCTCATTTAAACTATTTTTCATTTTAAAAAAAAATTGATTTAAAGAAATTTGATTACTGTCCAACAAATTTAAATTAATATGAATTTGTTCCAAAAATAGTTAATATACTCATCTAAATCATTTTTCACTTTTCAAAAAAATGTTTGTTTATTATGTTTCCCCACATGGTTATACATTGTATGCATCTTATGTTTGACGAATATGACATTCTTTCATTTTTAGGGTCACATATATATTTTCTAATGGAGTCAAAATTATAATCCTTCCTCACTGATCGAAATGGTGGAAGATCTCGGTGGTTTTTGCTTATTATAGAAAAGTATAATCAACATGTTGAAATATATCAAACCATGATTAATAATGTTTAACGAGTGTAAGCTTAAGTTAATTATAATCAATCATAATTATCTTTAAATATTATTAATATTAATATAAATTATTATATAACATTAATATTAATCATTATAACAAATTAATTTGATTTTTTTTATTATATCATCGTAATCTTTATTATTATTTATTTTATTATTATTTGTTTAGGAAAATAGTAATTTTTATCATAAAATCTTTAAATAGTTTTAGGATTTATGTTATTAACCTAATAACATGAATATTATTAAATTAACATTTATTTATAATTATATAGATAATATTTATATATATCAATATTATTTAAACACTTTTCACATTGGTTGATATTAAATAGATTTAATATTATAATTAATAAATAAAAAATTAGATTAAATTATACTTAAATAATTATTTATTAATATTAATTATGATATTTAAAAAATTATTAATGATATTAACATTAACATTTTTAATATCATTATTATTCATTGTCGCCCATGCTCAATGATGTACAAGCTTTGTTAGCTATAGTCAACTTTAGTTAACCTTGGTCAATCATGCTTATCCCTTTTAACCTAGGAAACTTATTGCTTTACCCATCTCTAATGGTCAAACATGGTAAACCAAGCTCTGTATGGTTGAATGTGGTCAACCATTGTAAAAATGGACAACTATATTCTATGGAAAATTATGGCCGACCAAGCCCAAATATATCAAACCACGTCCAATCATGTTCAACCATGGAAAACCTTGGTCAACCATGGTCACAATCTTGTGGTCATCTTGTGGTCATCTTTGGTCAACCATGGTCAAGATCTTGTGGTCATCTTTGGTCAGCCATGGTCATAACCATGGTCATCCTTGGTCAACCAAAGCAAACCTGGAACATTCCAAGCTCTACCTTGGTTGAATATGGTCAACCATGGTTGGATATGGTGATTCATGGTCAAGTATGGTTAATCAATATCAAACATGAACAACCATGTTCGACCATGATCAACCATAGTCAACCATGTGACAAGCAACATTGTAGCATGACAAGGAAGGTTGTCGTGTGACAAGCATCAAGCAATATGATAATCATTCTCACAATGATACACTACATTGCAATTTATTCAATGCCATATTGCGACATTAAATAAATTATGGTTTAATATTTTCGTTTATAATATTTAGTTTGGGATTTAGGGTTTATAATCTTAAGGTTTGTAATCGTACAATTTATAATATTAATCCTAGGGTTTATAATCTCTTATAATATTAAGCGATCGTGTTTGTTTGTTCCATGAGTTTATAATATTAATAATTCCTTTGGTTTATTTTTTTTTCTAAGTAAAACTAATCTATTGATATAGGCATAATGTACAAGGAGGCACCAGCCTCAGCGGTACTGGGTCAATGGAATGATCATTCTAATCTTCCAAACTTGAGATCGAGATTGCCCTAGAAGGGGAAACTAGTCCAGGCCCAAAATTGAAAAAGTTTCAGCTGCCCACGCAGGGGCTATAGTTCCCATATACAAAAAATTGGAGTTAAGATTGAGTAAATCAAAATTTGATTCAAACTTGTCCATTAAAAGTCGACCAGTGGGGACAAAATTCCAAAATTTTATGCCCGAGAAAGAAAATAAGATAGTAAAAGACTAGACAAGATGCAAGAAACAAAAGACAGGTGTCAAAGCTGAACAAAACTAGATTAAGGCTCGCCACATGACCTGGTGGGTTGCTGCTTGGTTTCCTCTGTAGGTTCCTCCTCCACTGTCAAACACCACCCGTAGACATCAGAACCTATGTATTCTGCATGATCACCACCTGCGTTGTCCTCAAGTTGTATGCCCTTATCCTTTCAGTGGGTTTCGCTTTCTAGTGTTCACGGATTGCTACTTGAGGGGAGATCCTCATATGTTGGTGGAAATCTGGAGCTTGGCTCCCCTAGTTCAAAATTAAAAGAAGGAACTTGGCTGAAATCCGTGCTGAGCGAAGGTTCTGAATTGGACGCAGAGATTTCCTTGAAGTCCATGGTGATGGTGATCATAATGCTCGGCTTGTTCATGGTGCTTTGAAATTGGAAGTGTGCTTGCTGGGAGGTGGCATTGGTCACTGCGTGCAGAGGGATGCTTCTAGAGTGATGAGCCTCGCTGGAGCTAATTCTTCCATGTCCGCTTCTCGTGTTCGGATATCTGCCTTGGGGGCTAGGATTAGAGAGGGTAGGGGACTGGGAAACTGAAGGGGAAGAAGAGGCAGAGGGGGGATGATATCCGGAGCACGGAGCACCACCACGATTGGCTCCGTGCCTGCTGCTCAATCTGTGACGATATCTCATGAGGTTGATGGAGAGAGGCTCCACGGGTGGAAAAAGACAGGGTGCCGCTGAATTCACAGGCGTAGCAGAGGAAGGAGATGGAATCTTAGACCGCAGATGACAAAGAAGGGATTGGGAGTGGTGAATAATATTGCCAAGGTCTACGTAGCATAATAATCTACAATGTCTTCTAGTAGCTATGCGGAGGCTTAGTTCAGAGCCAGAAGGAGGACAGGAACAATTGAGGGGCTGAATGGAGTTGAGTGGAGTCTCCTGATCCATATTTTGGAAGTTGCAGGGAATGTCTCGAAATTATGAGGTGGTTAATGTTCCCAACCTGAGAGCCATTATTTGCCTTGAGAGCACACAAGCAGTGGCATAGATGGCTATATGGATGGGCCGCATGTTTGCTTGCCTGCTTGTACGCCATAAATGTCTATCTACCACCCGCATCCGGGGATGAATTCCTTTGGTTTATAATCCCTTGAGTTTAAAATAATAATTCTTAGGGTTTACTAATTCAACCATGTTTATTTAAGTATTTTTAATATTTATGTTAAGGTTTTTATACCTTGGGTTTATAATATTAGTCCCTTGGGTTTAATATTATTCCTTTAGGTTCATAATCCCTTGGTGTTTTAGTATTAATCCCTTGGGTTTATTTTTTCCTTTGGGTTTATAATATTAATTGCTTAGGTTTATTATTTTCTAGTCAACCATAGTTTATTATGATGTCAACCATGGTCCAACATGGAATTTTGATAAGGATTGTCTCAATATGAAAATCAATGATGATCAATCATATTTATTTTAGTGTTTATAATATTTATCGTAGGGTTTATAATATTAGGCCCTTGGGTTTACTATTATTCCCTTGGGGTTTTATTATTAATCCATTGGGTTTATTATTCCTTTGGGTTTATAATATCAATCATGGTTAACCATTGTTAATCATAGCCAAACATGGTTAACCATGGTTGAATGTCGCATTGTGACAAGGATTGTCTCGCCCTGAAAATAAACCATATTTATTTTAGTGTATGTAATATTTATATTTTGGTTTCCCAATGTTGGGTTTATAATATTAGTTCCTTGGGTTTAATATTATTCCCTTGGATTCATAATCCCTTGGGGTTTTAGTATTAATCCCTTGGATTTATGTTTCCCTTGGGTTTATAATATCAATCATGGTCAACCATGTCACAATGCTTCGCTAATCAGTAGGTTGTTCTCTATGGACTAAATTGTCCTCACTTTAGGGTTTAGTTATACCTTGGTTTATAATATTAGTCCCCTTGGCTTTAATATTATTGCCCTTAGGTTCATACTCCTTTTGGGGTTGTGATGAAGATCCTTGGGTTTATGTCTCTATTGTGGTTTCAATAATATCAATCGGTTTGGCTCTTCTTATTCTTCGTTCTCAACCATGGTTTATTATGATGTCAACCATGGTCCAGCATGGAATTGTGATACGGATTGTCTCAATATGAAAATAAATGATGATCAATCATGTTTATTTTAGTGTTTATAATATTTTAGTGTTCAACAAGCGAACATAAAGCAAAAGGACAAATCAACATGTAAGAGAGTTGAATGTCTCTATGAATGGAAATTACGAAAAATGTGAAGGAAACATGTGACTCTTTGTAAGGAAAATGATGATGACGATGCTTAGCGAAAATGCTTACATAACTTGTGAGTTTGGAGAGGAAAAATGATGGCATTTATGGATGATAGGAATCAAGATTCAATTAGTTCATAACTTTTGAAATTGGTCGTAGAAAACTAATCATGCATAATTGGCTTCCTTCAATTCTCTGATTGCCCTGGAACCTGAAAATAAACATGACACTAACATTGCAATAAAATGTAAGTGTGTTCAAAGAGAAGTGATCAATTTCTTTTTGATACATATGAAAAATTTGTATAATTAACAAGTTCATGACATGTCTTCATTTCAAATGGTTAGTCCAATTTCACAATTGCGATAATAAATCCAATTTCTAAAAGAAAACAATTTCCTCAATTTATGTTTGAATCATAGCATTTCATAAAGATAAAAAATTAAAAAAAATAAAAAAATTCGAATGTTTGATGATTCATGCAAAACAATCTTCGATAAAAAAATTCATCAATCGATCCTACAGATAAAGCGCCTTTATAGTTCTTCTTCTTTCCTGCATCATGCTTGAAGACATAACATTATATAAAACCAATAACAAATTTTGATCATGATTTTGAAAATGTAAAAACTCAACCTTAACAAAATTTGATTCGTGTTTAATGTTTAGTTAAGGTGAGCTTATTGCGCCTTTATTCGATTAATTTTGTCTTGTGTTTTCCGATTCTTTTTTTTTTCTTTCTTACTTCGACGGGTGTGTTTAAGTGAATCATAACAACAATTTTTTTTTCCAATTTGCTCAAGTCACGCAATGAATTTCACATCAAAATTGTTCGCTAATTTTTCTCATGGAAATTTTCTTGAAAAACAATAAAATATACAATCAAAAAATTAATGACATATTTGCAAAACTAAAAAGTAACATAAATTAATAACAAGGAAAACATATGTAAACTATATATATTATATATACTTATATTATATATATATAGATATAATATATATAGTATATATTATAACAAAAAATCATAACAAAACTCTAATACAAAATGTTATAAAAAACTTCATTTAAAAAAAATGAAAAATTGAAAAACTTATATATTATTATACAAATCAATATTATATATATTTATTTATATAGATATATATTATACACTTTAAAAACAAAACATAACATATAAAAAAAAACATATGTACAAACCTATAAACAATGGCATAACATTATATACATAAAACATTAAAACATAATCAAAACACACTAAAACATATAATGTTAAAACTAACAACATAACAGAAGTAACAAATCATTATCCATAAATGTTACAAACAAAAACACATACAAAACAAATCATAACCACATAAAACATAACGTATAAAATTCACAACGTAACAAAAAAAAACTACGTAATATCGAAATTTTCCATGGTTGAAAATGAAAAGTCAAAGTGTTGAAAGTGAATATTTGAACGGTTTTGATAATGAAACATTGTTTTGACTACATAGTAGTGAGAATGAGGGGGTACATGGTAGCCTGGCCTGTGGCACCCGAAGGCAACCTTCTTGCACGTTTCTCTTCACAATCTCTTCTGCGGCAGTGTGTGTCACCAATTAAGAACAACATTGCTATTATTGACATGCATCACAACTTTTCCATTTTTGTCTTCTTTGTCTAATGTTTTACTGGTGGCCTTGGGATCATTAAGATAACCTTTCATAATTTGGAGTCCACAAATATAGATTTCTCCCTTTTGATTATGAGGGAGAGACTACCTAGTTTCTAGATCAATGATCTTCGTTCAAGAAATTGGAATAATTGTCCCACATGAGTTGGGCTTTACAGGAAAAGGCTTCTTGGTGAAAGCTAAACTTATTTCCAGAGCATTGGCTTCAATCATGCCATATTCATCAACGCTGCTTCAATGGCTTCTCCAACCAAATCGATGTCAGCATTGGAAGTTGTGATGCACCAAGTTAGGTTCCCTGTGAGCTTATTGAATGGGGAGAGAGAAGAAATCCTTGCCCACATCTGTACCAAAAATCGCCCAGCTCATCAAAGAAATTTTGAAACAAACCAAAACCTTAAATATCCACAACTCGGCAATAAATCTCTAAGCCACACAAGATGAAAGATTCTAGTTCACGACAAAATCTTTTGCAAGTGATCTTGTATGGAATAGGAACTAAGTTTGCACTGGAATAAATGAAAGCAAGAGATTCGATCTGATCTACAGAAATATGTTTTATTGCCAGAACGACTTCCAACATAGTTACCGATGAAGCGTGAACTATTACCTCAAAACGGGTACTCGAGCCCAAGAACCCCAAAAAAACATGAAAAAACAACCCAAAAATGAAAATTGTTTACTCTAGAACAATGTTTTTTTTAGGGTAAATTTTCAACATTTTTTTAAATGGAAGTAAAAACCATTTTTCTTTTAATGGATGAAAAAAACACGCTTAAAAAATTGTTTATTCTAGAATAACAAAAAAAAAATAGGGTTACAACTTTGACATTTTTTAGCAATGGAGTTAAAGAGAAAAAATCTAAACTTTGAAAAAGTGTAAAATTCCAACAATTCTCGAACATGATGTTAAAGATAGAATATCATGTCTAGAATTCTAATAATTCCAACTATTTCCATCATGTTGTTAAATATAAAATATCTTGACTCAAAAAAACCTTGAAATTGTAATTGTTTTCGACCATAGCATTAAATATAAAATATCATGACTTAGAAAAACATTAAAATCTTGACAATTTTCAACCATGTGATTAAAACCAAAGATTATGACTACAAAAAAATCTCAAGTTTTCAAAATATTTCAAGCATGACATTATGAAAAGATTTATGACAAAAAACTTTAAAATGAACACCCAAGAGTAATTTATTTTTTAAATGCAAAACATATAGCGATTTTAAAACGTTAGCATAAGGCAACTCGATACATTGCAACAAAAATCTATAAATCAACCATCAAATTGACACGTTGTGTAGGCAAACTCAACCTGTTGTAATGAAAACTTAAAGACCAACCATGCAAAATTTTAAGAACCACCCTAAATTTATGTGTATAATAAATGGGTGAATCCCCATGATATATAGGAAAATTGGGAGGCAATTTTATCAATAATATAATACGTGTATATAATTTTTTTGGCGAATCCCTCATGATATTATATTATCTTGTAAATTCATGGCAAATCTTTCACTGAATTATACAATCTTGTAAGATCTTGGCAAATCTTTCACTAAATAATAAAACATTGTGAAGTCTTGGGGATTGTTTTGTTAAAGTATGAAACCATATATGATAATAGGAAAACATATTCATTAAACTGTAATATACTAACATACATGTTTGGGAAAAAGAAACATAATTTTCTCTTCCTACAAACAATGTTGCAAGTTTCAGTAGTTGTGTTTGTCAAGGTTCTTACTGTACACTCTTTCATATCTTTATATTAGTTTTGATAATATTCCATAACAAAGTTCTTGTAGGTGTTGATTTTGACCACCAGTTCTGTCAAGGTAGGATAGATTAATATTTTCTATACCACTTTTGTCAAGCTATCAAATTTATTTCTTATTCCATAGACTCCAACTGCGAGATAGAAAAAAAAAAAAAACAAAACAAAAAACCGTCAAGTTTGTTTATCCCAACATGCCAACAAGTAGCAAGCCCCAACTATATAATATAAGAAAGTAGTAGGTATCCCAAAGGCCTAAAGTGGATCTAATGGAAAGAAGTGACCATTGTCAAAAGCTTTCCAATCAATATATAAATATATAAATGTAGATTTATTATTATTTTAATTGAAAATCTTCAATTAAATAATAAATTTGATTACGTCTCTCCCAATCTAAATTACTTATTAGCATAATGCATTACCTTCATACGTCTTGCATTTTTTAACAACGTTGTAACATGTGGTTTAATTTACTTTTTGGTGCACAATCTCTGCCTTTTAGGACAATATGGTGCAGTGGCCCAACCCCTACAGATCATTACGACAAACTAAGAATAACAAAGAAGATGAAAGGTTGTACAAACCAGCATATTTTTCAAACAACTAATCCAACATTAGTACCTTAACTTTTTTCATGAAGATATCATATTGAGAACGTTAGAAAAATAGTGGGAAATTTGGGCAGCGACTATTTCTCTTCTGTGAAGATCATGCAGAAAGAGTGATAAGATTTCATTGTTTTGAATTTTTTTTGTTAAATCAGAAAAACCAATATTAATGGAGATATTGATATTTTTTACTAAATTTTGTGAAGTGATTAAATGTAGCTTTAACCATTCACTTTAAGATGTTTTTACAATATAATTTACTAAGTCTATTTAATATCGTCATTATCATAAAAACCAACCTATATCCATCTTAACTCCACATATACCACCCTTAGAGGGATGAAATCTATTTATCCCTCTAAGCACTTGCTAGACCCGAAATTAGGATGGATCTAAGCTGATAGAATTTCCCCTTTAAATAGTCTATTCTCACATGAATACCATGGTATTACCATGGGTCAATGCCATGGGTTATCATAAACTTGGAGCTTAAAAATTACTATTAGTAATTTATAAAAACTAATAAAATTAATAGTTGACTTTTATTTTATTTTTTATTTTAACCAAGCTAAAATGTTTAACATACATTAAATTTCAACATCCATTTTTACTCTTGATCCACCAAGCCCCAAGAGGGATCAAATATTTTTCACTCTATGCTAGTTTTCATATCACGATATTTGATACCTCTCGGGGGTTAGTAGATCGAGAGTGAGGATGGATCTATGCTGGTTTAATTCCCCCATTTAAATAGGCTACATTCCAG